>OY365813.1:191134-213634 GCA_959347315.1 Bimastos eiseni | reverse complement strand
CCGTGCAGTTTGTGCCTGACTACATATTTTCTCACATCTTGCCAATTATGCAACGGGAACGGGGCGCTCTTATATAGATGACTGCGTAGGGCGCCAAATTAACTGAGGATTGCTCTGATGTAGAAAAACACACGGTGCCATTCGATCATTTTGATTGTACTTCGGTATATGTTGTTCTAAGTCGGGTAAAAGCTAAAGAGCATGGTACTAGGCTTAGACAAGAGCAACAAGAATCTTGAAGAATGCAACTTATGCAACAATAATTCTGTATTTATTTTTGCCGAAAATGCCGCCCCTTGGACAAGCGCCGCCTGGGGCGGTTCGCCCTCTCACCTCCTCCCATCGCTACGCCACTGGCAAATAGGCCTACAGCCCTACACCATTCAAACAGAACGTTAATCTACTTGTTCAGATGTCTTATTTATAACCTAGCGTGTACTGTAAGTAATTTATAGTGTGATATTCTCAGGCCGAAGCCAAGGGTTAAGCCAGCAAAACTTCAGAATGACCGATAAAACTGTTTTCGCTGTTCAGCACCATTATTAAGATTAGTATTCTTCAGCAATAAAATTAATGTTTTAAGCGTGTTATGCCATTTTAGCGTCTTAATAAAATGGATTGTTTGTAAAAAAAAGGAGTATCGGTCTTGGTCTTGGTCTCGGACCCTCGGTCTTGGTCTTGGTCTCGAGGTTTTGGTCTCGTGCCCAACACTCTCCCAATGCATCCGTGTGTTGGTGGCTGCGGTGGCGCGTGCGTTCGCCTCTGTTGCCTTATGGCAAAACAATCCATTAGTACAGTTGCACCTACCCCCTTCCTTATATTATGCGCACCACACGATTCATCATCATACCATGTACATCTGTCTCCCTGTGTCTCTGTGTCCCTGTGGTGTCTGTTTGTATGTATGTCTCTCTGGTCTCTTAACTCCTATGTTCCTATGGGCCTTCATCTATGCATGGAATACTATCTCTTTGTTTCTCTTACTTCTCCATTAAGCGGCTGTGCAATGCGTAATCCCTGATATTTATTGCATCTTGATTGTTAGGTTGCAACTGAAAAGCAAATGGTCGAATGAATGAATCTGACGAGTTTCACACTTCTGCTATGGGTGCCACATTCTGATCTACAACGATTCGCCTATAAGTATAACAATCGCCAACCAATCCCCCAATCAATCCCCAATCAATCGATAATCAATCACTAATCAATCATTCAATCCGGAAATGTATATGATGTCAACAATATTATTGTTCTCGCTACCAAAGTGTCTGTTGTCTGCAGGCAAAGGCCACACCATATTGTCGAGTATTCTTCAACCATATAATGATCATGTCGTAATGCATGTTGTGTTTACTGATAGTCACAAATTAAAAGCAGAGATCACGTGACAACTAGTCTTCTGTCGTCGTCGAACACCTTCACATCGATCGAAAGCAAGAGCTTTATGAAACAGAATCATTACGGCATAGGCCACTCCTCTACTTCAGTTTGAACAAGCGACGGTTAAACTACTCTCTCCGTCACTTCTCCCTCTTTCTCTCTCCATCTCTCTCCCCTTTCTTCCTCTTTCCCTCTCTCCCCCCTGTCTCTCTCTGTCTGTCTGTGTCTGTCTGTCTCTCTCTGTCTGTCTCTCTCTGTCTCTCTCTGTCTCTCTGTCTCTCTGTCTCTCTGTCTCTCTGTCTCTCTGTCTCTCTGTCTCTCTCTCTCTCTCTCTCTCTCTCTCTCTCTCTCTCTGACCGGAACAGTCAACCGAGCATCATCGATTCCTTTAACCTATATACATCTCGTCTAATCGTTCGTCAAAGTTCGAGTTATCGTTGAGGAGTCGTATGTCTCTACGCTCCATTAGCGTCGTCTCTCTTTACTCGCGCCTCGATCTTCTTCCGTCTCCGTCCTCCGTCTCTCTGTCTCTTTGTCGCTGTCTTTCTCTTTTTCTCTCTGTCTCTCTCTCTCTCTGTCTCTGTCTCTTTGGGTGTTTCTCTCTGTCTCTATCTTTATGTCGGTCTCTCTTTCTGTCTGTCTCTGTCTCTTACTTCGTCTTTCTCTGTCTGTCTGTCTGTCTGTCTGTCTGTCTGTCTCTCTCTGGCTGCGAAGGTATGCATCTCTCGGCCACTTTATTGTCCGTCAAAATCGAAACCTTTTAGCGGCGACAAACACTTTATAAGAAGGAACGATTTGATCCGATTGAGCGCTGGTTGTGCATCATGCCGGATGATGCATCGGGTGGATGGCTTATTTGGAGGAGGGGGATAGGGTATAGGCCCTACTTCGATTCTCAGAGGTTTACCATTTCCTTACGTTTAAGAGAAACTTACCCGTATACACACCTTTACGGTTCGATTATGTGCTGGCTTCAGACCATCTCTTCCTGCGATCAGTTCGTTCAGTTTCCCTCAAGTCTTGTCTAACGGTGCTTTTCCAGGTTTTCACCGGCCTTCCCCTGCTCCTCCTTCCATTTTCCGGTATCCATCACCATCCCATGGCCGTCTTTGCCGGGCGCAGTGGTGGTAACCGCAAAATGTGTCCAGCCAATCTTCTTCTCCTCTTCCGGTCAATTTCAATCACCAATAATAATTGCATAATAATTGCCATCATTTTCTATCCGTCAACATCCCCGTCTCTGTTTGTCTGCCTTTCTGTCTGCTTTGTCTGTCTGTTCGTCTGTCTAGATATCCATTCATAACCATCTGTCTGTCTGTCCATCCTTTCTTCCGTCCATCTGTAAGTCTATCGATCTGTATATACGAGTGTGAGAAAGAGTCCAAGACAAAGCTTGTAACGAGAGGCAGGTGTGTGTGTGTGTGTGTGTGTGTGTGTGTGTGTGTGTGTGTGTGTGTGTGTGTGCTTTCTTCTTCTCTAGAGATGTGGCGTCATGCTCAATGATTCGACGGACGACCGGATGGACCCCGTGTGAAGACCAACAGGTGTGCCATGTATAGAGATCGGCTGCGCTGCGGCGGCGGCTGCTGAGGAGAGAAGAGGAGGGACGAGGAGAGGATAGAGATATGGAGAGCATTTGTAGTCATAATTGAAAGCCTTCTGCTCCAATCGACGATCATTTGACGCCGACGAAACATTGGATGAAATCATTGGAAGAAATCATGGGAAGATTACACAGGTTATCATCGATCTGTCTCCATCACTTAGTCTCTCTCTCTCTCTCTCTCTCTCTCTCTCTCTCTCTCTCTCTCTATATATATATATATATATATATATATATATATGTTATAGATCTGACAGTTCTGGCATCATGTGGCCCGAGTGGCGATGACGGTTGTGACTGATGTCTGACAGAAGGACAATATGTACAGACTGTCGGAAACATAAGCATAGAGGTCAGAGAGGCAGTTAGAAGGGCAGAGAGACAGTCACAAGAGCAGAGGCAGTCAGAAGAGCAGAGTGACCGACAGTCAGAAGGGGAGAGACATACTGTAGTCTTAAACTTTCTTTTCCTTCAGTTAAAATTACCGAACTCCAAGGATCGTGAGACATCCTCTTTCTTTTCTGAATTTTCTTTATTCACAACATAATATACAGTGCCTAAACTAGTGTAGAAATTAAAACATAAAACGACCGTCCGTGTCCTTCGGAAGTCAGAGCAGCAACTGTTCGATTATAAGCAATCAACCGTCTAATCAATACATTATGTTAGCCACCTCATTCGCCCCTAACCGCCCTTCCAAACAGTCACTTTACTTGCTTGTGCCTTAAGTGTTTAAATAAACAATATTAAACGATGTTAAACAAACATAGACTGACATTTACAGTCACAAGGCAGTGATAGTCACTGGAAAAGAGAGAGTCCAGAAGGGCACAGAGACAGTTAGAAGAGCAGAGAGAGAGAGAGACGGTCAGTGGTGATTGTCATCTGGACGTGTTCCCATCCGTGGTCGTGCCAAATCCTTCGTTGGTTGGATGCAGTCCTCGCTGTCTGTCGTCATTCCCTCGTAAAGCAGCAGCAACAACAACATCCTCCTCCTCCTCCTCCTCCTAATCCGATCATATATAGCAACCTCTTATAACAGTGGCATCAATTGGTGCCAACCAACAGCCTCTCTCTCCCTCCCTCTCTCTCTCTCTCTCTCTCTCTCTCTCTCTCTCTCTCTCTCTCTTTCTCTCTCTTTCTCTTCCGCTACAAGGCATCTTTCGCTTCAGCACACACTGCCACACGCACGCATAAATACACATGCACCGACACAAGAGACAGTGTCACAGGCAGAGACAAGACAGACAGGGGGAGAGAGACGGGAAGAGACGGACTTAATCCTTCGATGACAGTGTTTGTGTTAGTGTTATTGTGTGTGTTTGTGTGCGCGCGCGTGTGTAGGTGTGAGAGAGAGGGAAAGAGAGACAGACAGACAGAGACAGACAGAAGGAGGCAAAGATAGACACAGACTCAGAGAAACATACACAGAGAGAAAGAGAAAGAAAGAGCAAGAGAGTGATTGCAAATAGAGATTATGGCTGAAGAAAAGGCTGCTGCTGCTGCTGCTGCTGCTGCTGCTGCTGCCAATCCTTTCTTTCATCTCTTCTTCCTCTGAGGATTTGAACGCTTGGCTGACAACAATTCTTCCGGATCTGAGCCTTGAAGAAGGAGTGTCCCTAACTCTGGGGGAGGGGCCTCTCCGCAAGTAACGGTCATCGTTATGGTCACAACGACCACTCCATCCACCTCATCAGTAAACACCCCATCCCCTCATCAGCAACCACCCCATCCCATCCTCACCCCATCATCATCGGCACCCTCGATAGCAGCAGCTGTTGATGCGGCAAAGATGACGTCTATTTCCGGTGCATTGGTTTCAGACAATGACTTCGATTTGCCTGATTTCCACAACGGGAAGACCTAATCCCAATTGGTGGAAAAGCCCCGTCAATTAACCGCCAGGGATTGAGAAGAGGAAGGGGTTGTCCTCCCGGGAGAGGGAATTGCCAGTACGGACAATCAGAGGGTTAGGATGATAATTGTACCCTGTCGCTGTTCAGTCGATTGTCGCCTTCACTCTCTGGGCTTCGCTGCTCTGTCGAAAACAGCGCCACCTGTGATGGGCGTCTGCAGATCTATAGGGAAGCGAAGTATACACAGCGCATGTGCTGTCGAATGGTCGAAACTTTATACTAGCAAAGCCGTAGAAAATTTATCTGCATCTCTCTCTCTATCTGCCTTCCTATCACTCTGCATGTCTGTCTGTCTGTCTGTCTGTCTGTCTGTCTGTCTGTCTGTCTGTCTGTCTGTCTGTCTGTCTGTCTGTCTGTCTGTATATAACATCCATCCAGTCAAAGAAACCTACCTACCCATGGGCGTCCATAGGTGGGAGCAATATGGTGCACTTGCCCCCTGGAAAATCCCTAATTATGATTTTTCATAAAGCAGCATGATGCGATTTACTAGCATATTTTGCAGCTTCCTGCTATATAAATTGAATTGATTGATTGATAATCGCTGGCGCACCCTAGTTGGATTTTCCGGCTGCTTTCTTCGAGAATGTAGCCTGGGCGCATAAATTTTGCATGAGTGATGGGTGCGCCGGGCCTGCTGAATGATGCAGCAAATATGGCTGCTTGCTGCCTGTCGCCCGTCCTGTGGTTGGCTACAGGCGAGTAACAGTGAGCTTTGTTTGCTGCGACTAAACACACAATCAATTTGAAGATGAATAAGTTTATTCACAATTTTGGGAATAATAAAAACTTGGCGACTATGTTCCTACTTTAGGCCTACACAGCATAGGTTTAAGAAACAGTTTGCAATAAACAGTCAACTGGCAGACTTACTAGGCTACATTTGCTCCGTATGCTAGTACGAGCATGGCGACAAAGGAGAGTGTAGCTTACAGCCACCTGCTGAAGTTGCTTCAGTTTGTGTCTATGAATGGTACATTGGTGTGTAGACCCTACTTAGGGCCCTATAGCAAAAACACAAAATTATTGTTAACATATGAGATTTGTAATGAAATTGCTATTCAATTCCACATCTAGTTGTTTGAGCAAACTTGAACCAAGAGTTTGCAAAGAACCTAAAAATGATTTAAAATTTCGAAAGTTTTACGATGTTTGTGGGGAGAGTGAAACATGGTTTGATGCTTGGCCTGAGTGATGTTGTGATAGGTGTAAAATGGAATAGAGGCGTTTCAGCGGTAGGCCTATAGCACAAGTAACGAATTCTATTCATCCATCAGGGTAGGTCTGATGACAGTGTTGGCTCATACTCTTACAACCTTCGCAATCAAGAGGTCTTTCAGTACCTTGAGAAGAATTAAATTAAACCCCACTCTGTTCTACGACTATTAACCACATTTGCTGCGTCGTCCCAATCGTAGTCCCTACAAGCCCACCTTTCGTAATTAGACCCACCGTTCATAATTAGACCCACCTTTCGTAATTAGACCCACCGTTCATAATTAGACCCACCTTTCGTAATTAGACCCACCGTTCATAATTAGACCCACCTTTCGTAATTAGACCCACCGTTCATAATTAGACCCACCTTTCGTAATTAGACCCACCGTTCATAATTAGACCCACCTTTCGTAATTATACCCACCGTCTATAATTAGACCCACCGTTCATAATTAGACCCACCTTCCGTAATTATACCCACCGTCTATAATTAGACCCACCGTTCATAATTAGACCCACCGTCCATTCATTATACAAAGATCATTGACAACAAACAATAGTTCATTGACACTGTGATTGTTTGCTTCGGGATAGAACCAAAAAGAGTTCAATTTTTTCAGGAAAAGGAATTAAGCCAATATATTATAAAGATACATCTCCTTCTTAGCCGCCTATCACTTGCGAATCATAGTCTATGATACTATAGTTTAAAATATGTGATTTACAGTTGTTATGCTTTAAACACTAATTTAACAAGTTATTCTGGATCGTGTGCATAGCGCTGCAGAATAACGTCATTACGGATAAAATCGATGAAAAAAATGAAAATTATCAACCTAAAGTGTTCATTCCTTTTGCCTCACCTGGAAAATTTCCTATGGACGCCCATCGACCTACCTACCTACCTACCTATTATTTTTTTCTTTCTCTCACTCTTCTATCACATCCGTCTATCGCTGTGTACCTCTGCCTGAGTCTCTGTGACCGTTTCTCTGTCTTAGTCTGTCTGTGTCTTGCAATCGTCTTATATGTGTCGTCGAGCGATTAATTTGACACGTGCCATTCTCTTCGTTGTTCTAATTATAGGAGAAGTGGAAGTTGTTGGCATCGGCCATAAATAGACCATGAACCGACCAGACCATCTCATCTGCAGAGACCGAGCGATGAACAGTTCCACTCTTAACCTTATTCTGATCCGGTTTCGAATCCGGTGGAGCTTATTGACCATAGATGGAGGCAGGTCCAAAATATAGGCTCAGTAATGATCAATCATAA
This sequence comes from Bimastos eiseni, assembly GCA_959347315.1. Lineage (NCBI taxonomy): Eukaryota > Metazoa > Annelida > Clitellata > Crassiclitellata > Lumbricidae > Bimastos > Bimastos eiseni. Next base: position 206,242 of record OY365813.1, on the reverse strand, counting down.
TGGATTCTCCATCAAGCACAGCTTTGGCTTTGGGTATACGGTAGAGCTTATGCAGCAGCAGCAACAGCTTTCCAAGCAAGTGCTGGTCCGCCGACAGAAATTGATGACCACCAGGTAGAGAAATTCTGGGACACTTGGCCCAGCAGTTTCGGGCCTTGAGCAGAGAAATTCCGGGACATTAGGCAGACAAATTGCGTTCCCCTAGAGGCTGAGCCGCTCCTGGGATCATTGACGCAAGTGAACGATTTTTACAGTAATAAACCTTACAAGTATACGGAAGTATTCTGTCCAACCACAAAAAACTTTATTACCAGCATATGTGTCTGGTTTCAATGGCATCACAAACCTACATAGATATCTTCATTCTATGAGCGATTGATATATATATATATATATATATACATATATACGTACATACATACATATATATATGGTGGATGCGCTGATGGATTTTAACACTTAGAGTCTTTGTTGCCTGTAAATAACTCTTTCATTCAAATTATTATGGATAAATCTTAAGCTAAAATTCTACTTCTACGGCCGAACCCGTGCAAATTTCGGGCGTGAAAACCTCCACGCATGCGCAACCATTTGCGCATGCGCGCTGTTAAAAACAAAATTTATGCGTCGTGAGGGTCGGTTAGTGTCAAATAGTGGCATCGTGACGGTCGGTTAGGGTCAGGTTAGGCGTCGTAAGGGTTGTTTAGGGTCAGGGTTAAGGTTAGGGTTTAGTGTTGTTCTTAGGCATATGCGAAGAACTTTCGGCGGCAGAAGTAATGTTTCGGTGCGTTTCTTGGCCAAACTTTGGGCCGCAGAAGCTCCACGCAATTATTATGCCTAGGGCATATGTTTCCAGTGTTGGGCACGAGACCAAAACCTCGAGACCAAGACCGAGAGGTCCAAACCAAGACTAAGACCGGGTGTTCCGAGACCCAGACCAAGAACGAGACCGGGTGGTCCGAGACCAAGACCGAGGATCCGAGACCAAGACCAAGACAAAGCCCGATACTCTCTTTTATACAGAATTCAATTTATTAAGACGCTAAAACGGAATGACACGCTTCAAAGATTAATTTTATTGCTGAAGAGTACTAATCTGAATAATGGTCCAGTAAAGTGTTTTACCGGCCATTCTGAACTTTTGAGGGTTCAGCCCTTGGCTTCGGCCTGAGAATATCACACTAAAAATTACTTACAGTATACGATTGGTGAATATTTTAAGACATCTGAACAAGTAGATTAACGTTCCGTTTGTATGGTGTGGGCCTACTTGTACTCGGAATTGTAGGTTAACAGTGACTTTCAATATTCCTAAAGTAGGTACATTTGGATGTCGACCAACCGACTTAACCTAAACTCCTCTAAAACGCAACTGATCTGGTTTGGAACAAAACAGCAGCTCCTTAAGCTCAATCTCCCACTTCTCACGTCATTGTATCCTGATGTCACATTTGCATCCAGTGTCCGTGACCTAGGTGTCAACGCTTGATAGCACCCTGTCCTTCTCAGAGCACCTCTTGCAGTTGACGCGCTCATGCTACTATCGTCTGAGGCGTCTGAGAGCCATCAGAAGATCTGTATCCTCTCCTGTATTCACAACAATAGTCCATGCCTTCATCTGCTGTCACATTGACTACTGCAATTCACTATTTGCCGACCTTCCCAAGGCACGCTTATCTTCCCTGCAGTCTGTTATGAACTCTGCAGCCAGACTCATTGCTCGTCTCCCTCGTTACTCCCACATTTCTACCTACATGACCGACGTCCTACACTGGCTTCCAATTTTGTCTCGCATCCAATACAAGGTACTCCTCTTTGTCCTTATAACTCAACAGGGTAAAGCTCCTAAATATATCTGCGACTTAATGCGAAAGCCTCTGTCTGCTGTCTCCTCCCGTCCTCTCCGGTCTGCGGATCGACTTGATCGTCTTGTTCCATGGGCAAGGACTGCTATAACTCAACACCGTGCTTTTGTCATTGTGGGCCCTTCTATGTGGAATGACCTGCCCCTATTATCCGTAGCAAGCTTTTAATCGGGCTCCCACCCTCATCCCATCGTTGCCTGAAGACTTTCTTATTTCCTCGGGGCTGTCACGCTGAGAGCGCTTCTGAATATCCAGTACTGTAAGAAGCGCTATATAAATAACCAGATACGATACGATTTGACAGGAATCCACAACAAATTCCATGCACGTGGCCGACCACATAATATTAGTATGGTCTGGTCCAAAACCTTGAAATTTTTTAAAAGCAAATTTGGAAATGGCTGGTTCCGTTGCAAATGTATTTTTTGCCCATAGTGACATATGTATATAGATTGGCAGCACACCATAAACAGATAATAATCGCGTAGGGCCTAAACATCCGGTGTCTCTAATAATCGAAAATAACCGACAAATATCAAAGAAATTGCTCTGATACGGCAAATGACGAAGAACGCTAATCTAAGACGGGGACCAATCCCAAGACCGCTCCTTTAAGACCAAGATCGATGCATTCGAGACCAAGACCAAGTCAAGACTGGAGTTTTACGGTATCGAGACCGTCTCGAGGCCAAGACCGCGGTCTCGACTCCCGAGACCACATCCCTGATGATTTCTGACTTGCAATGGCGTTCTCTGCTTTGATACGAATAGCCCAGCAGTTGTGAGGACGCTATCGGCCTCTGGCGAATGCGTGACGCACTTTCGTATATCATGGAGAATGATATTTATGTTGCGCTGCTATTTTAGACCAATGAGAAGAGGATGCATTCAGCCATTCATCCACCCAAAGGAATGCACAGTAGCCTGTCCTTGGTCTTCCCTTGGTCATCTAGATATTTTAGAAAGCTTTATTTTACAAGTAATTAGGCCCCCTACAGTTAAATTAGTTAATTATCATTCGAACTAAAGATGTTAGGTAGCCTACCTACGTAGCAAAGAATTAGTTGTACTATAGCACTTAGCTATTGGGAATATTGCCCTGTTGTTACTCAATTTAAATCAAAGTTACAGCTTATTATTTTAGTGCATTAAGACGATGGATTTTGTATGTAGGCCTATTAAAGCTTATTTAATAATCGTGTGCATGGAACTCGTTGTGGATTTCTCTGTCAAATGCACCTACTTTAGGAATATCGAAAACGAAGTTTATATAGTATTAGGAGTAAAGTCTGTATCAGTAAAATTGTAACAAATAGCGCCATCACAAAGAGCTGACACAAGAAGAAATGGAAAAGGAATGGCGTAGCCTAAAACCACCCTCATCATCAACTACTGCCGTAGCACCATGCTGTCTCCTCGGTTTGACCCCCTGGATTTTGACCCGGCGCCGACAGGAAACGAGCGTATTGGCTATTGCGGACTTGATTTGGTATAGCACCGGTGAATAAGCTGGTCTCACTGACGTGACTTTTGTGGGCGCTGAAAAGTTTCGAGGATTTACATTACATTACTAAAAGCAACGCTTATGCGAAGTGCAAAAGACCAGCACGGATGAGGGATCGATTCTCGCCACCCTACCGAAGGTCTACTAGCTCCGGACGGTTTGTGGACTTTGCATGGTTGTCGTACAGTTAAATTCGATTCCTGTAGTTACTCCTGATCATACTACGATGTATCAGTTTCCATCTAATAAAACACAAAAGGTTGATATGGGTTTCTCGTTTAGGATCGTAGAAGAGATGAAAACGCACCCACGGTGTCAGCTGTTAGCTCTGGGCATAGACCGCATGTTTCTAATATAAGTTCTTTGCTTTTAGTTATGGAGGACGTTAAAGTTCGCCATTCGTTCTTAAAAAGTCAGATTAATAAATATTTGTTCTTTGTAAAATTTTATTTCGATTGGTATTTCTTATGCTGGAATAATTTTTATTGTTTTCCCATTTTCCGGAAGAGACGAGTTACGAGTGTTATGGTCGGGGCGAAGGATTTGTTCTAAATTAAATCCTCCTCTTTAGACTGTCGTCGCTCGCTCCCACCCTTCATTACTTCCTCGCTTTAGATCGACAGATACGGAATAAATAAATGATATGACATGTTATTGAAATTATCTTGTGGTTAAGTAGATCCTTTAGTCATTGCTGAATGACTGGAAAATTGTTGTGCTATAATACAGAGCCAAAGGCAAACGAACTTTGAAGGGTCATACTTTCGGATCCACCAATCATCTTTTACGTGAAAACGCTGCACCTGCTCCTTGGAATTAAGTCAAAATAAATCTGCACCACTTTGTTCATTCTTTTATGTCTCTTGCTAATTTTTATTCTCCTCTGCATGCAGTCTCTTCTTCTGCAGTTTTCTATTCGTTGCACTTAGCTGTATTCTTGGCTTGACCTCCACGTATTCTGGCCTGGAACGTGGACGTACAAAAGTACCCGCTAGTGCGGACTTGATTTGATATAGCTCCAGTAAATTTAAATGAGGAGATTGGCCCTATGTGACTTCTGTGTGGCAGAGATAAATGTTGAAGATCTACAATTTTAGATTTCATTTGCCAAACCATAATCTTCTGCCATCATAGATCTGTTTCTTCTCTTATTATGCCATTTCATTTGTCAGGTAAAATTACATATCTGTCTGTCCGAGTTGTTTGACCCGTCCTCCTCTTTTGGTTTGTTATTGGTTGTTTGCAGTGGACCCAGAGGTCCTTGTTAGGAATAATAATTTGAATTTACTACTGGGGTTATTTTTATCTCTGAATTTTTCTATTTGTCATAGGAATCCATTTGGATGCGAGGCTGCTGTACGTTCTATCAACTGTGGCTGTTGTCTTTGCTGTTCTGGCGTCAATGATCGCCCTGACAATCGCCCTCAGAACTCCACCCCTCGTCGACGGTGGCGGCTTTTCTTCATCTCTTCTGCCAAAGGCTGCCATGCTGTCAGAAAATGCGACGAGATATGTGGTGCAGTAGGAGAGAATGAGTAAGGCATGTGACTTTCTAAGATCTAATATTCTATTCTATTTACGGATTTATAAAGCGCCTCTCACAGTACAACCTAATCAGAGGCGCTCCCAGTGCAAAAACCCCTAGAGAAAAGAAAAGTCTTAAGAGAACGAGCAGAAACAGTTGTGCTGCTAGATAAGATTGCAGCACGAGTCACAGCAGGAAGGTTGTTCCATAGCAAATGACCAACAGAGGCATAGGCACAATGCTGAGCTGTGGTAGTTCTAGAGTTCTAATATGGACTATTAACTAACTATTTTAGGATTTACTATGACCTAACAATGACTTTTAATGTTAATGTGATCTGATGAATTGCAAGTTGATTGGCTGATATACTTTGAGGAAGAGGAGGAGGAAGAGAGATGATTTGAATGCTATGCTCTGCTAACTAGAGACTCACTTCTCTTTCTTTGACTCACTTGTCTTCCTGCTCATAATTATAGCAATCATGTGAGTATGTGTGGAATAATTACAAGTGTGTCTGTTGTGGAATTCTTGGCTTATATAGGTCAGTGATGGTCAATCGGCCAGTCTTACTCTCAGTCGTCCATCTTGGTTTACTTGACCTAGATTTTCAAGTATCATAAAGTAGTGTATATAATGTCTATGTATTTGGCTGTGTTTCTCATATCTTGGCGACAGCGGCGGCAGTGGCACCCGCAACATCATCACATGATCTGATGATGCTTTGTGTAATTCTCAAATGCTATTGATAGAAGCATTTTGCCAAACAATGTAGCTCTCCCATTTGAACCTGGTTCATCCAGACTCCTCCTCCTCCTTTGTAGCTATGACAATAGGTGTTATGAGACCATCCATCAGATATATTGGATGCAATGGTTTCATTGTAGTCTTATCACCATTTGAGTGTATATCTATCAATATGAATTACTAGACAAGGCCCATTGCCTCTGCTCACCCATTTCCTCTGTTCACCCATTTCCTCTGCTCACCCATTGCCATTGCCATGTGGCTCATCCTTCTCTAATGTCGCTCCATTCAAAGGGCATTTATGAGGAGTATTTAAAATCCCGGTTGCCATAGGGACTGTCTCTCATTACGTGGATGCTTAAGGGAAATGCTAGGAGCCAATCACACGCATGCAATGAGGCAACTGCTGTGTCATAAGTAGTCGTTATGGTGACCAGGTCTTTGTTATTATTATTATTATTTTGTTTCTTGTCTTAAGAACTTTTAAGATATCATTGGCCTGTTATTTATCTGGAGGGCGAGGCCTTGCTTTATTATTATTATTATAATTATTATTATTATCATTATTATTATTATCTGGGTCGCCGCTTGTCAGTGGACTGTAATCTTGACATGGTGCCCTGAAAAGCCACCTCATTGAAACGTTGGATCAATGCCGACAAGTTCTGGAAAAGGAAGTTTGTCTCTCGGGTGTCACCGGTAGTTGTCGAAAGTCGGCGTCCAGTCTCAGACAGAAAGGCGAGGCCCTCACTATTGAGGGGACCGAAGGTTTCTATAGCGATTGGAACAAAAGTGTATTTCTTCTCTAGCTCAGAATATTTTGTGTGTTTCCTTGTGGCTGCTATCTCCGCCGCTCCTCCAGCTGTGGAAGCTGTTTCGGGGATATAGGAAGCGGCCACTGTGTCCACCACATTTGCGTCCCAAAGTAAGGTCCGCCCCCCACTCCACGGTATCAGGGTCTGCCCGTCCGGTCTCTTTCCATCTAATCTGGAAAGACCTGACGGTTCCTTGACTGCTGGAATACCGGCTCTGTTGAGGCTGCGATGGATTAGGTCGTTGATATTACAGTGTCTTGCTTGACGGCCAAAGCCCAATGAACAGGACAGGCCATGTGCGCCTCTGGCTGAGACGAAGGCGCCGCATGCGCAGGTGTGCGGCTCACAGATGGCCACCCCTAAACGTAGGCCGACCGCCACCTTCACGGTATCGTCCTCCAGTCTGAGATCGCGAGAAACGAGCGGGAGAGCGTATAGCCAGTCCGAGGCGTGTGGTGACTGCAAGGCCCTTAGTCTCGCCTGGTCGTAGGGATCCTGTAGCTTTTCTTCTAGTGCAGACAGAACCGCGTTTAACAGCGGTCTGTCAAAGTGGGCTTGTTTATGGCCTGGCGTCGTCGGGGCAGAAGCTTTGGTAAGTTGAAGCCAGGTAGACATCGCCGAGTCGCATGCTGAGTCCGATTTCACCGCTGCTGATTTTAAGATGAGGGACTGGATCTGGAGAGTGCCCGCGGCTGAAGCCAAAAAGGCGGGAAGTGCCAGCGAGGACGCCCTCCTAATTCCCAGTCCTCCCATCCTGATCGGGAGAGTGGCCTGACTCCATTGGTCATCGGTCATCGAAATGTTGAAGATTCGCTCGATCCCTCCTCGCAGCAGATCGTCGTAAGCCCATAGACGCGGGTGGTCGTGGCAAGGGGTGCATCTCAATAAATGCATGAGTTTAGGCGAGCCGATCGAATGTCTAAGGATCAGTAGAGCGTCTTGTCTAGCCATTAGTTGCAACCTGTCGAGGGCAATTCCGAGGTGGTCGGCCACACAGGTATCGATGGCTGAAAGCAGGGCATCCGTCGTGGAAAGCGGAGCCCCTAGGAGCACGGCCGATGATGCATTGACTCGGGCGAACTGTCCTAGGAAGCCTTGACTAACGTCGTTGATATGGGCGTCGGAAGATATGAGTTCGCATTTTTTGCGGTTGAGCGTGAGGCCTAGTTGCAGACATCCCTCTTCGATCGAGTTAACATCCGCCTCCACCACCTTAGGATCTCCGCCCAAGGTGAGGTCGTCGAGGTATCCGAAGGCCAATGGAGAAAGCAGGTGGTTAAGGATCGGCTGTAGCGGTAGGCAGAAAAGGAGAGGTCCCAAGGGATCGCCCTGTTGCGAACCTTCTTGCGATTGTATCGTGAATCTCCCGAATTTCAGAGATGTCGCCTCGGCGTAGGCAAGATGGCAATATGCGGATAAATCAGGAATGAGTTCGTCCACTGATGCGAGCATGAAATCTCGGTGCAAGCTATTGAAAGCGTTCGAGATGTCAAGCTTCACCATTATTGAATTCGTGTCCATGCTGGTCAGGAATCGTCTAGCGGCGTGGGTTGCCGCCTCGCAGCCTCCGGGAACGCCAACTCCCAGTTGTTTAGGGGTTAGGTACGGCGTGACACGTGGGACGGCGTATGCGTTGGCGTTAATAATAATACTCAATTAAAAAGTAATCATGGATGACCTTTGTATGTGGTTAAAAGTTGCGAATGGCAAAATGAGTCTGGGAAGAATTAGATGGAAATCTTACATTGCTGCCTTTTGAAATGAAGATCATTTGATTGTATTTTGGTCAATTGATGTGTTTGATGAACTTTGTCTGAATTCTGATTTTCTTCCTGAGTTCATTTAGAAATAATTCTGTTAAGTAATAATCCTTATTATTTTTTATTAACATCAGTTAAGATTTATATTATTTTTCATGTTCACTTAGAAATGTAAATTATAAGAACTGACAAAACCTCATAAGCTGCTAAATTCGTCATCTTTCCATACTCACTGCCTTCGTGTGGTGGTGATGATGATAATCCTGGTGCTCCATGTGATAAATGTCTTCTAAATAGACATCTTCTCATTTTAACTTAGCTTCTCCTAAAAATTAATAAATCCAGTAACTAAACATAAAGAATTTAAAAAAATGTTTACAAATTCTCTTAACAGGTTTTCCGTTTCTATATCTTGTACACTTTAGTTAACTAGTTAATTGTGTTTCTTATCAAATGATGAATTGTCTTATAATCCAATTAAGGAGTTACCTGTCTATCCACTCCTGTTATAGTGAGATCATTGGGGAGTCCCCTAGTAAGTGGGGCTTAGACCCCCCACATTGCTTCTCCCTTTCAACCATTTTCTCTGTAGTCTCCTCTATTTGTTGATTTGTCTTGGATTCAATAATAATTGCTTGACTTAAATATTTTCCAAATGAAGGTTGTTTTTGTTTTGTTGTAGGCTGCTGTTGACCAGCATCTGTTGTTCACATAGATCAGTATAGACTGTGTTTAAATTTTGCCCACATTTCCTTCCGTGAAACTCACTCTCACTCAGTCTGTTTTGCTGCTGTCTGTCTCTGCTGTGGATACTGATTAATTCCTTTAGGTTTTTACAAGGTCTTCATATGATCTGCAGATTATTTCTAGATCTCGTCTTTCCATTCAATCTGTTAAATTGTGATCATCCTATTTCATCTTACTCTTATTTATGTACAGACGAACTCAACCAATCGTTGTTGTTGTTCTGTCAATTATTTGACCAACAAGAAGCCAGAGAACTGCTAAGGTGTTCTTGTAATACTCTAGTTTCTTTGTAAGTTTAATGTGCTATAGGAATTTCTGGAAATGTTCTTATACTTACATAGTAACTTTGTAGTTAAAGGATAATATAAAATTATGGGTTAGAGGTCTATTTGTTTATGTAAGGCCTTATGCGTCTGTGTAATGATTCTTTCATTATTCTACCTCTATATCTGCCTTCCATTACCTTTCTACTCACTACCCTTTCCTCCTTCATACCATGCAGGTATCTTACCTACTTTAATTATTCTATTCACACTGTGAATAGAATATTCTGTTTTCAGACTGTGAGACACGTTAATCTAGACACTCGTTGTTCTTTCTGCCCTAATTCCTGCCCAGTAATGTGTCACTGGTGGATAGTAGGCCTACAAAGGTGACTCTTGGTGCAAATACTTTTAAACTGTTTACCAGATGTTTTATGTCTTTCTCCTTCCGGCCACATTCATAATAGACATGAGTCTGTTGAGGTTCTCTTGTCTTGTGAACTTTTGATTCTCTGTTCTATTCTTGCAACTAGTTCATTTCATGATTAACATTTTACAGTTTAAAAAGAGTTTGGTATATTTTGCACATTCTGTTGACTTTGCTTAATAAATATATTATATTGTACATGGATGAATAAAATTAGCACTGGCCCTGTATTATTATTAATATGTTTCTGATCTAATTGTCCATGATGTACATCGTATTTAAGTAATAATACTTCAATTGTTTCATGCCAGCTGGAGTTGCATATTATTTATGGTGATGGTTTCATGAAAGTTGCTCTGCTATTTAATCCTTTAACATAAAGTTTAAGACCAGAATCATACTGCAGGACACCCTTACTTTGGATTGATACCAGACTTTAGACAGCCTTTGCTGTGAATTGTTGGCGTCCGTATTCAGTCCTCTGCCTTGCCCTCTCATCCTCCTCTTTCTGATAGTGTCCATATAACAGATAAACCAGAGGACCCACAGGTGGAGCAGAGACCTAGAACCGAATATTTGTCTTGGCAGGAATCTTACAAAGAGCATTAGCGTTGCCCTCATCGTCCTCTTCTTTGCCCCTCAGATTTCAATCCAAGACTATTGAAATAAAACACCTGCACTGAAGACAAAAGTAAACGTTGGTAAGTTAAGCAGAATGCAGACTAGAAATATAAGGAGGTTGATTATTTGCTTAAAGTGACAATAGCTAAATTATTCTATATAAAACTAAATGGTTTCATTCACATTTCCCCAATCACACTTTAATTATGTATGTATGTGTGTATATGAACACCTACAAGAAACTCACGAAAACGCTATGACAGTCATCTGTGTAATTAAATTTAATTATAGCAAGATTTTAACTATTCAGTTACAGAGGATTTATATATCGGAAGCGTTCCTCTGCGCTAACAATCGGAATAATGTGTAAATTAAATTAGTCCGATGGAATTAGTTCAATTACATTCGCTAGGAGGCGCCGTGTGTATATCGTTTGTACTGTATTTCACCCAATGTGATAATTCATTTTAATTCGGTAGGTGGCGTCGTATATACAGGTTCTTATTATGGCTGAGGAGAATTGCGTCTTCTGAACTCCAACACTGTGTGCACTGCGACAGTGCCAGTCCCAAGCCTGGATAGAGGAGGAGGGCGAAGTGTCCTTAAACTGCAATTACTACTGCTTGCGTCTTCTGTATGAGAACCGCTGCCGTCGTCCTCCTCCTCTGTTGTCCTATGTGAACTGGAGGAATGGATAGGGTTAGAGGAAATGGATGGAAAGGAGGATGAGAGTAAATGAAGGAAAGGGAGGAAGAGGTTTTGCAACGCCGTACACACGGCTCCACCTAACGAATTCTAAAATGAAATAACGCACAAAGCGTCCATCATGATCCCAGAGTGGCGTAAAGCCAAAGAGCATGCCTTCGGGCAAAGAACTGAGCATCATCATCGTCGTCGTCATAAGAAATATATGTATACGAGATAGTTAAATGTCTAAATGCTACGTGACTGTGGTATAGCCATATGTCTGAGAATATAATGGCTAAGACTGTTGATGTGGTCGGTGTTTAACGTCACTAAGTCATAATGCGAATGACTTGCGTCGCCCTCCCTTTCATATTGAGGCCTGGGACTGGCACTACACGAGGATGATCTGTGGCGGAGCTGAGCAGAGGCGACTGGATGTGCATGTGGATCCTTATGTGGATGATCCGATGCCGATGCCGTGTGTCATTGACATCGGAGTAGGCGGGGCTTATTCGGCCAATGGCCCCCCCTAACTCTTTCCTCTCTTTCACTCTGTCTCTTTCTATTCTATGTTATCTATATATAGAGTCGATGAAGTAGGCAACGACGACCACCTATGTGATGATGATGATGACGGCGGCGACCGAGCGAAACAGATCTAAGAGGTTTACACGGAGAAGAGAGGGTTGAAGCGAAAGATAAGAGACCCAGAGAATGGGACAGACATAAGACAGACACAGACAGATACAGACACTGACAGACACCCTCCCCACTCCCCATTGATGTCTTTCCTTAAGGTCACGAATTAGAATGGCTCAAGGTAGTGGATGGATGCATGGCCATATATATATATATATATATATATATATACACATTAGGTAGATATATATATATATTTACAGCGGCGATGGACTCCCTATTAAAGTAATATATTGGGTATACCATACATCATGCAGTTCTCTTATGCGACGCCATGCCATTAGGTATACCTCCATCCCTCCCCATCTCCATCCCAATAAGGTATGCCCCCGTTGACCATTCCAACCAGTGGCCACTCCATTCCCAATTTCCCATTAGATGAGTTTCCCTATCACAAACGACAGAAGCGAAATAATAAGATTCGCTCATGTGAGTTAAACCGTTCTATTGAGATATTAACTTTTATATTTCACTGAAGTTGAAAATATTTAGAATATTCTAGGATTTCAATTATAATATGGCGATTACTTTTACTTTGTGCGCGTATATCCTTGGTTTCGTTAATTATTAAATGGACATAAAAATAGACAGACCCGTCGAGGACAAAGTGGGGGCCCGTCAAAATTTATATTTTTGAGTACGAATGAAAGACTGATAGACAGTATACTGTAATACACAGTATTAGAAAATTGGCACAATTCCAAGCACTAGACTTATACATCATACGTTGCATATTCACTTATCAAAGTTATCATCGACTCGTCATCATTCATCACTCTCAGTCAGAGAGACATTAAATTCTCCAACGTCGTGATACCACAATAATAATTATTGATGTAGAAAGAGACAACATTGATGGTCTTTTCAAAGATTTATTATAATTACGAGAATCCTCGGATAAATTATATGATGAATTTGAACTTGTTGCCCAAGCTATTGGCTTAAGTTGTTCTTCTCAAACTGTTACCATTACACAGCGTCTGGTTTCTGTTTTAAGTACATGAGCAAGTCTTCGGTCTCTGACAGCAATCAACTGCTATAGCAATTCATTTTGTGGGTCATAGACCACCCAAGGATACTGAAGTTCGGATTTGAATAAACTGTTATGATGCCGCTTTGACGCTTATTACATTTAAGCCTATAAATAATATTCTAAGTTTAAATTTAATGATGCAGGTCCTATAACAAATCAATTTGATAATATTTACAATGCATATAAACATGAGATAATTATTAATGTAGAATTAGCTATGTTAAGGGTACCCGTACTATCTAGCATGATATTGGTCCCTTAGGGGTTTTTCTTCCCTATTGCTCATTACCATTCTCTCTCTTTTTCGTTTTCCGGTCATTTTTTTGTATCACGCGATTTATTTGTTTGATTGACTGATTGTGTTCTGATAAATAAAAATCCTTGAAATTGAAATAATGCATTTAATATGTAATTTACTATTACTGGAAAAGCATAATGGTCCGCATGAGTGACATAATTTTGTCAGTGTTGAATATAATTTTTTTAAATGTTAGTTATCGAAATGATATTATAAAATTCAAAGTTTATTATGGTCTTAATTAATGGAATGACGTCATTGAATGTGTGAATGCAAATATATTTGTTCAGTGTTTTTGAAACGCTTCAGAAGTTATGTTGGATGTCAAGAAATTTACGAAAAATGCAATTTAACAAAGCTATTGAAGGTAAAAATAAGTTCTATAAATTATGTTCTATGTTTAAAAATGACCCTCTTGACGTAGATTAGTACGTTCTTTCTGCGTAAGTCGTTATTATGCTGTGTCACAGATTTTAATTACAAAACGTTTTTCGTGGTGTGATGGCGATATCCTCGTCCCATTTTCCTCCTATTCCTCTATAACCTCCTCTCGATGCTCCCGGCAATCAAACCAGCATCGGTCATCTGTCTATGGAAGGCGCCTGTGTCGGCCTCCTCGGCCTCGTCCCTGCGCCTGTTTGGTTCGGCGGGACCGATGGGCGGAGTTTGGGGCGTTGATTGACACATGCCCTGGATGCATTAATGATACGGCGCGATCCTCCTTTGATGGCATCGCATGTATTTGGTTGGTCTCGTTACAGTCCTTGAGACGCCGATTGATAAAGAGCGACTGCAGTGTCCAATTCCAGTTCGAGGAGGAGGCAGAAGAGACTGATGCGTATCGTAGCAACGGATTTGAGTTTGACTAGCAAGTTTTGAATTGAGTGGTGGCAAAGTTTTTCAGGCAAACTCTTCTGTGCTCCTCGCTCATAGATTCTGGATTGTAAACTCTAAATGAAGATATATATCATCGACGACTATGTTTGAAATCTTCTGGATATAGGATCTAGTGACTGTTTTTTGTCTGGTCTTCAGAAAGTATTAAGTGATAAATCTATCGAGTATATATAGGCCTATTGATTTGAAATCTATGGACATTAAAGTAACATCGAGTTGAAGTGTTAGAGTCAGAGTGGAAGAGATTTGCTGCTGGATCGATAGTGGAGTTGGTTGTGTAGTTTGAGTGTTCGTTGTGTGTTGACACTGGCTCTCCCGTGGCCATTGTGGTACTTAGGGGCTTGGAGAATGCAGTCCTACTACTCCAACCCCCATCAGTTGCAGGCGGCTGCTGTGGCTGCAGCTGCCGCTTCTGGGGTCCAGCGTCTCCCCTTCCAGCCGCCGTTTCCAGGTCTCCACGACCCCACTCCAGGCGGGCGCTCCTCCTCGATGCTGCTGCGGGGCCTTCATGGAACCTCTGGGTCGAGTCCAAACCTCTGCGGACCGACCCCCCTGCTGCCTCAAGGGGTGAGTTCACAAAATCACAATTTATATGAAATTTGTTATAGTCAGTCATGTCAATTATCTGTTTATCCATATTATGGCATCGACCCTGCAGGGTACAGAAAGCCAATGGTCAAAAGCCAAAGGTCAAAGGTATGAGGTCTGCGTAAGATTAAGACGTGTAGAGAGGCAGCAGCAGTTTCTGGTGGATAAGATAAAAGGTAATGTAAGTATGCATAAGAATGAAATAACATAATAATGTCACTGAGCAGAATGAACAGATCTTCAGCTATAGAGATACCAGGGCATATAGTGAGGCTTATCGACCAACTCCTCCTCTTCCTCCTCCTCCTCTTCCTCCTGCTCCTCCTCATCATCATCCTGTGAATTAAAGTTTGACTATATAGTATATAGGGTGCTGACGTGAAACATGACCACAGAAATTCAGTGAGCTGGGAAAGGCAGATAGGCGTCAGTGTCTCAATACGCTTTGACGATGTATGGAAGATAGCTGTCGTATAGTCTGGACTCTGGCATGCGTCTGCATGCCGTCATAAGCCCAGACGAAGAAAACAGAAATCACTAATGAGACTTTGTCTATTACAATGACTGTCTCTTCTTGTGGACAAGGTTTGGCTGAGCTTTGAACTTCTTCTTCTTCTTCTTCTTCTTCTTCTTCT
>OY365813.1:97500-190934 GCA_959347315.1 Bimastos eiseni | reverse complement strand
GCTTTCAATAAAAGGCGCTATAGAAATGTACTTTTTTCTTCCTCATATGTCGAGACTAAGTAAATGAAGTCAGTAAGGCATATATGACAGCATGCATGCATGGGTGTATAGGTGTGTGTGTGACTGCCTCCTCTCCTCATCGTCCTTAGTTCTTCTTCTATTCATCTATGTAATCACTGATCATATGATGATCTGCTCTTCGCCTCCATACATCGAAGGTAGTTACAGTGTTTGCGCAACGTCTCTCTTTTAGAACTAGTTTCTGAAGAGAGGGAAGAAAGAAGGGCGGGAATGGATGAGAATGGAGGGAGGGAAGGAGTGAGGGAGTTGTTGGTGTTCGTCCCTTCATCTTCAGCTGTTTCGTGTTATATGGAGAGCGTGCGGCAGCGTGTGCGTGTGTCTACCGTTGGAGATGTCGTGGTGGTGGTGGTGATGATGATGGTACGTGTGCTGCTGTGTTCGGTGTTTGCTCTTCTTTAACGATATAAGACATGTATAATAATTATAACTGACGAGTAGTAAGTAGTCCTACTCTCTCCAAAATCATCCTCGACCTCCTCCTCCTCCTCATCATCATCATTGTCCTCCTCTTCCTCCTCCTTCTCCTCCTCCTTCTCATCCTTCTCCTCCTCCTCATGCTGCTCCTCCTACTACTACTACTACACATCCTCATGTTTCTCATTTCCTGAGCCTACTCCATAATATGGAGTATGAGGAAGGAGGAAAGGAAGGAGAGAGAGAGAGAGAGAGAGAGTAGAGAGGGAGGAATGGACGAGAAAGAGTTTGAGAAAAGGAAATATTCTCTTACTTTTTCTTATACTTTGGGTTTGAATCAACACTGTCTCTAAACTCCCCAAACACCTCAACCGGTTGAACCGGACTATAAATAGCTGCACATAATAATATAGGCTATATTTATTGTTAGAGATCTATGCTCGCTCGACTTCTACACAACCAGACGCCTGATTATTAATGTTCCGTGAGAGAAGAATTGTCGGATCGAGGGATCGGTGTTACTTTCATCTGATCCATGCATGTACATACAGGGTGGCTCAATAAAAAAATACCCACCAGAATAAATGCAATTTCTCAACAATCGATAGAGGTATCTTTACCAAGCTTTTGGAGATTTGCAGAGGAAAGATTTGCGAACAATCCCTGAAAATTTCATTGAAAACTTTTTATTGCTTCAATTATTACAGCTGTCTAGATTTAAAATTCCGCATTTTCTCAATTACGCTGAAAAATGAACAGGAACTTGTGATTTTCAATGTCAAATATCACCACCTTTAATTGCAAATTCAAAATTCTGTTAAACAGTATATCTCAAAGCTTCTTCGTATATACTGTCCGACCCCAGCTTTCACGCAAGCTCAAAGTCCTTGTGTGAAGCTCAGTGTGGCCTTGTTTATTTTGGTTTCATTACCGAATTTGATACCGCCCTTTTTTCAACATTTTTTGCTCAGAAGTGCACACACGCCTCGACGGCGCAATTGCAGTTGTACTGCAGAGCAATTGCGCGCGAAGGACTTGCCCAAGGTCCCTACATAGTGACTCCCCGTACGAGGTCGAACCCCCTCGCTCAGCGCACACTGAACGTTACGGGCTGACCGCTCTAACCGATTGGCCACACTGCCACACAATTGTTGATTGAATCCTGCTGCCGCTGGCCCCATATTAACTGCAAGACTTTCTTCAGCTCTTCGATGTTCGTTGACTTGGGATGAAATGTCTTGCAGCGCTCAAGCATAGCTCCCCGGACGTGATAATCGAGAGGGTTAAGGTTCGGTGAGTTTGGTTGCCATGCATCTTTGCCGATGAAGTCACTGCAGTTGGTGGCAATAACCCCGTGGGCCAACTTTGTCGTGTGAGTTGCTGGAAAATGAAATCAGACAGTAGAACAAACTTGCAGTCTTCAAAAAGTGAGGGTAGCAGTGTATCAACGTAAAGTTTTGCGCTTACTTTAGCCTTGTCTGGGATGAAATGCAGTCTTCCCTTACCACCGTCACACACGTCAGCAGAAACCATGACGTGCTTCGCACACTTGGTTTCAGATTTTCAAATTTAGATAGCTGTAATATTTGAAGCAATGAAAAGTTTTCAATGAAATTTTTCAAATTTCTGGCGGGGGGCACAATTAAAAAATTGGGGGGGGACAATATTTTCTAAATTTATGCCTCCCCAATTTCTAAAACGTTGCTACACCTCTGATATATATATACATATATATATACATATATATATACACATATAGGGCGACTTCTTAGTCACTGAGTTCTCCACCGATTTCGGATAAACTTGAGCTTCGTTGCTTAATTCGATCTGATTTAACTTTTAACCTCAGTTTGGTCGAAATTGATGCGAAAGTAAAACTTTTCATTGTATATTGAAATCTAGGAAGAAATCGACGAAGTTTCTCTTTCGAAATAGATCATCCGTAGACGACGCCTTCTGATCAGATTTCAAAGAAAATTGGATTGAATAACGAAAACAAAATTAATTCATTTTTTATATGGCCCATTAGCCCTCACGACTCACCCTTCGTTTTAGCGGAAATATTAGCCGAACATGTCATGTATAGGAAGATTTGATTTTCTGTTTAATAATTCTCTCGTCAAAATGTAGAAGATGAGTTTCGTTACAATTTGTATTTTTGACCTTCTGCATGGATGACGATGATAATGATGACGACGATGACGTCGACGACGATGATGATGATGATGATGATTTCACATGTGAAGCAATTGACTATCAAGATGTCCTTGTACTGTTGTGTAATGAGCAGCTTGTATATATACCGACATGCACATAGTGCCATTAACACTTGACGGGGATAGAGACAGAGACAGAGACAGAGACAGATACAAACAAGGAGAGAGATGCTTTATGCAACATTGCATTGCTGTAGGTAGATATTTGATGTTTTTCTTGTCGGAGGAGTAACACTCTGAGGAGGAGATCCAATACGTTTGATGAAGAGAAGAAGAAGAAATGAAGAAGGAACAGAGGGAGGAGGGTGAGAGAGAGAGAGAGAGAGGGAGAAAGGAAGGAGGTAAGGAGAGAGGGAGGGTGAGAGGGGGAGGGGGGAGGGAGAGAGGAAGGGAGGGAGGGAGACAGAGGTAAAAGGGAGATGGAGAGACACAGAGAGAGAGAGAGAGAGGGAGGGAGAGGAAAAGGAGGGAGATGGAGAAAGAGGGAGGGTCAAGCGCCCAGAAGCAGCGTTATGTTTTTAAATGTTACGAATTAACACGCTTCTAACGACAGAACACAACAGACATAAGATACACAGGAAATGTGTCAACGGGGATTTTGCAAAATGCCAGATTTCATAGATTTCAGGCAATTTGTAAAATCACCCATTTAGGGTTAGAGTTAGGGATATAGGGTCAGGGTTAGGGTAGGGGCTATTGTACGGTTAGTGCAGGGTTAGGGTTAGTGAAGGATTAGAGTTTTACAAATTGCCTAGGCATTTTGCAACATCCCTGCTTTCACACATTGCCTGTAACAGATATAGATGGATTGACGGACAGACAGACAGCGAAAGTCCTCTGTGTGTATTGGCCCTGTGCATGGATATCCAGAATTAAAGTCATGATGAGTGTGTTGGAGAAAAATTGCTATTTCTCTCTTTCTTTCTCTCTGTTCTCTCTCTGTCTTTGTTTCTCTCTGTCTCTGTCTTTGTTTCTCTCTGTCTCTGTCTTTGTTTCTCTCTGTCTCTGTCTCTCTTTCTGACTCTATGTGTCTCTTTGTCTGCCTGCATAACTCTGCAGCTGTCAGATCTTAAAACATCTAAGTAACATGAAAGAGAAACTGTTCGTTATGTCTTGTGGCTTCCCCACCAACTGCTTTCTGCTCCTCCTACTCTGCGTATAGTAACACTTTCTTCCTGCTTCTCTTCCTCCTCCTCTTCCTCCTCCTCTTCTTCTACTACTTCTTCTTCTTCTTCTTCTTCTTCTTCTTATTATTATTATTATTATTATTATTATTGTTATTTCTTTTGTGCCCGAGGTATTAATAATCCCTCAGGCGATACAAACAATATCCGGAGATGTGATGATTATTGTTATTGTTATTATTATTATTGTTATTATTTTTATTATTATTATTATTATTATTATTATTATTATACCAGGATAATATGAGAGACAGAACTTTCCAATTGAAGACAAGTTTTCTCATGAGATGCTACCAATCGTCGTCGATCCATTGAGGAGAATTTTCCCTCATTCTGTAAATATGCTTCTTCTCCTTTCATCCATTGATCTTTTTCCTCTGATTCAGATTGGCCTGTATACGCATACAGCCTGCAGCCTGACCTGCTTCCTTTCTTCTCTAGATCAGGCTGCAGCCGTAAACAACATTTGCGTCCAATATGTTTCTAGCGCCGCAGTGTCTTTGACGTCGACATCGTACATAGTTATTAACGGGACAGAAGAAGAGCATTTCGTTGTGTGTTTCTGCCTTCGACTTGTAATGCAAGGCAGCACCGAAAGCCGACCGCTTATCATTTAATGACCTCTCTTCCCTTGCCTCCTTTGGTCTGGCGGAGGATACTATAGTCACTCTAGCAGCTCAAATCTAACCCTGCAGCGGATGAGAGATTTTCCGTCATTTGCGGCGTGGTGAGAACCAACTGACGGAACGAGGCCCTGCCATTCTTATAAGACGCGACGTCGTATTCCCCCTCCCCCATCATCTCCCATCTACTACAGACTTACTGCATCTGTTTCGTCCATAAAGTAGTAAGTATATCTGCTGCCGGTGATATTTTTGCGGCATTTGTAGATCGAGTTATATTTTGAAGTGGAGCTGTTTATTGTCTGTTCGTTTCTGATGGGTTGGCAATGATATAATTCGGAAGATTTCTGGTTTTATATCATCCTTCGAACGATGATGATAGGAATTCCGGTCTCTTCCTTTCCAATCATATATCAGACCAACGAACGTCCTCCTCCTCCTTGTCTTCTTCTTCTTCTTCTCTGTTCCAAAAAGATGGTCGAATCATTAAATACAGCAATCGTTCATCATTCTGTCACTGTTGTTGCCCTTAACATATGGTGGATCTGACACAACAAGAGACGGACAGACAGACATAGATAGAGACAGAGAGAATGAGAGAGAAACAGGCAGACAGACAGAGACAGAGTGCAAGACGCGGTGAAACGTCGTCGTTCTTGGCTTCTTCTGTTCATAGTTATTTATTGAGTTATTGCACTGTTAAAAAAAGGGTGGAAGATTCCACTAAAATTGGTGGTCTACAAACTACACCCTAGGGTAGAGATATTTACACCCTAATACAAGGATGGTCCAGTTCCACCTTTGACTTGAGGTGGAAAGTTCCATCATAACTTGGAACTTTCCATCATTTCTGAAAGGTGGAATCTGCCACTGATTCAGAGTACTTTCCACCTTATCAGAAAGGTGGAATTTGTCACTAACTCAGGGTACTTTCCACCCTGTGTGAAAGGTGGAATATACCACTAACTCAGGGTACTTTCCATCCTATCTGAAAGTTGGAAAATGGCACTATATCAGGGTACTTTCCACCCTATCTGAAAGGTGGAAAATGCTACTAACGTCGGGAACTAACCATCTTATTTAAAATGTGGAATCAGCCACCAACGCAGAGTACTCTCCACCTAATCTAAATGGTGGAATCTGCCATCTACTCGTGGAAAAGCTCCACTTTTCTCAATGGTGGCTTGTGCTAATCATTCGTGAGAAATTTAGTCTTTGCGTCAATGGTGAATTTCCACCATCGAAAAATTCCACTTCAGTTCAATGGTTGTAAATGTCAAGAGCAGCTCATTGTTCCTCGTTTCTGTAGTGACAACACCAAATATTTCACCGTTATGCATTCGTTGCTTGCCAAAAAATGCATGGAAGATTATATCCACACAACTTAACGACAGATAACTATCTTAAAAGATCACCACAGGCTTGCTATTAAAGCACTCAATCGATCAAATTCATTTATTAAAAATCACCTCGACAATACCACAGCTAATAACAATAGTCACACCATATTAATGTCACTGAATTTGATATGAAAACTAAATATAAGAATTAGACTACATACATGAGGTGAAAGCAAAATATATTCTAATCATGAAAATACTGAAAATATTACATCATTTGAAAGAACATGCAGCAAACATTATATGATACAATCAAAAGACTTAAAACGTATTTAAGAATATAGCTTCACACTTGATATAATATGAGGCTAAATTATTTCAGCAGACTAGGGTAGAAAATGTTACAATTACTGGGAACACTCAACCCTACTTTACGGAAGGAACGTTCAAAATGTGAGTTAAACAGTCGTTTGAATGTCAAATCTTTAAATACAGCATACTTAGCTGAATTTAAAAAGATGTAAATATTCAATGATTTCAATCGGTTTAGCTTGATGGATATGTAGATTTTATAGCATTGGTGATTATTAAATTCCCATTCCCATGGATGTTATAACCGTTGCCGTTGCAGTAATAACCACGCTTGTATTTCCATCCCCACGGCAACACCAGAGGTTTCGCTACAAATTCCCACTATATTACAACATCTTCTTGCCCTCCTCCCCATTATTGAGGTTTTAACCGCTTTCCACATTATCGTATCAATCTCTAATCACAACCCATCGTTTCATTCTGGCGTGCTTTTAATTATTCAAATAAATTGTGATGCTCAAAATTATGGCTCAATTATACACATTAATAATCCGAGTAACAACTAAAACAGAATAATTTTGGAATATAGTTTTTACTAAGAACAGTAGGCCTATAAAAAAACTAAATTGACATCAGTATGGAAGAGCATGCACTATCTAGGCAGAGATTTTATAACAACAGTCTTAAGCCTCTTTGGTCAACACAATGCATAATAGTAGGCCCTAATGACTGAAAGTTCTTTCAAAATGCACCGAAACTTCATTGCCAACAATGAATGTAAGATAGACACTGTTAGACAGTCAAGCCATCGACATTCTCCTCGTTTTCCTGAAAAAATGATACAAAGAGGTTAACAAGCTATTTTGCAAACATAATGTTTCAATTAATGTCATGAGACAGCGAAAGTGTTTCCCAGGTCGTTATTTCTGCCTAAATGTCTCTAAATATAGGCCTACCACTATGACATTAGTGGTAGCATTCAACAAGAACTTTAAATAAACTTGTGCACGTGTAAACTGTCTGTAGTTGCAACAATCTAAGCTGTGTAATATGTGTAAAAGGACAGTCCTAAAATCCAAGAGAAATTATTTTGAAAGGATCAACGACTACACTCATGCTGATTAATTTAAAAGCCTGGTTGCATGTTACTCCATGTAGCATAGTTTATGGCAGTCATGCATTGCGCATTTGAAACTCTTTGAATTCCAGTGTATTCCATTAAAAACGTATATGCAAACGGCGCAAAAAGTAATTTTTCTAACTGACATTATTTGATTTTATTACAATTGAAGCGAAACCCATTTCAGAAAAGAAGATTTGGAAGGACTAAAATCTCTCACATGTCAATGAACATAATATTATCAAGACAAAAAATATTAGTGACTTGAGAATTATAGGCCTACGTCTCAACGCCAACATAGAGCTAGAGCTGTACAATTCGATTAAAAAGACCTAGATTTCTTAGGTTTTTAGACCTAAAAACCTCAAATACAATGCAAATTAGCGAACGAGGTCATTTCTATAATATCTCGATATGAATTGCTGCAACGATCCCAGCCTTTGAATCCAATATATCAGGCTTCATTTGGGACTCACTACATTGCTTCTATTCAACAGTGCACAAAATTCACAACCATTTCCCTTATGCCTGAGGCTTTTCTGCACTCTGGTGCCCTCCTTACCTGCAAGGACCTCTCTACGATGTTCCACTCGTGGCTTCCTGGTTGTTCCTCGCATCCACTCTGCCACGGTCCAATCCATGAGCTCTGCCTGTATTGGCCCTTCAGCTTGGAACTGTCTTCCACGCTCCACAATCCTTGCACCTGGAATTACTAGTCCTCTCACCTTTTCAGTTCCGGAGATACCTTAGGACTTTCCTGTTCCCGTTCCCAAGCACAGACGCCCGTTGAGAGCGCTGATGACTCAAGCGGCGCTATAGAAATGTTTGATTACATCACTTTAATTACATCTAAAGCACTGAACAAAGTCAGAAATTAAAAAAATTTCTGAACAGAATCTAATTCATATGTTGAATACTTACACGATCAAACCATTCTTGATTCTGTCTTCATAACATGGCAAGTGATGACAAGGGTATGACACACAATCTGAACCTCCTGATTTGAAGCACGCCTGATTGCATAAACAAAATAAGAGCTGAATACAGTAATACTCAATACTATTTCCAAGATTGATTTTCAGATGTTGTAGGAAAGTCATAAACAAAGTAATGGTGTTGGAACATATAGCATTTTCCAATACCAACCTGCTGGGAGGACATAAAATTGTCACCATACCACACATAGCAAGACTTCAGATGGCAAGATAGATAGATAGACAGACAGACAGACTGACAGAGTTGTCCACGGGTAGTGTGTATATATATATATATATATATATATATATATATATATATGACGATGACATAAAGCATATTCTACGTGTAAAAACCGATTGAATAATACTGCATAAAATCATTAAATTCCCTTGTAATGATGAGCTTAACATATTGATATTATTATCCCGTGTAGCGGTCTGACTGTTTGCGTTTCCATGACATTGGAATTCGATAATAGAAAATTTGTCTAAAATTAGCACTAAAGGCGGGTCGGATTGGGTCGGGTCACGCATTTCATGGGTCGGGTCGAGTCAGATATTTGGCTTCAGAAGTGGGATTAGGTTCAATTTGGATGGGTCGGGTTGGGTCGGGTCATGAAAATAAGACATGGAGACAACGACAGATAGATTGAAGATAGAAAGATAAAAATGGAAAGACAGAAAGAAAGAAAGACCGTCCGCCCGAAAGACAGATAGATAGACAGACAGTCAGACAGACACAGACAGACATATAGATAGATATATAGATATATGGATGGATGGATGGATGGATGGATGGATGGACGGACGGACGGACGGACGGACGGATTGACGGACGAATGGATGGATGGACAGACAGACGAACGGACGGACGGATGGATGGATGGATGGATGGATGGCGTATACATAGCCTATATAACTGAGAAAACTGAGAATACTTCTATTACCAGTTAGCACAATTCTCCATGTCAGTCGTCGTCCTCTTATCTGTAAATATCGTTGTTTCGAAAGACGCAAGTCGTTTGTCAGAACTGATTTCTTAAACTGGTTTAAATTCTGTGTGTTGCGAAGTGAACAGATTCACCTATGGGACCTATATATATACACATATATATATATATATATATATATATATATATAGGTTGAGTAGGAAGAGAGTTGAGTTGAAAGAGCGAGCTATGCGAAGTGGAGGAAGCCCGGCTGCAGTCAATTGCAGTTGGCGAGCCCTGGATGAAGAAGACGAAGAATAAGTCCTGAATGGCCACACCTGTTCTCACTTGCATTGGCTAACCTGGCACTACAGCCATGCAGTCGGAGCCAGGTGCACGCGCCCTACCTGTAGCCGTATCTTACCACAGGCCTATCTACAGTATACACATCTCTAACCTCAAAACAGCATCATATGCGTAGGCTACTTAGGCTCATCATTATACATATATATATATATATATATATGAGAGAGAGAGAGAGAGAGAGAGAGAGAGATGGATGGATGGATGGTTTGATATATGTGTACATCTGTGTAGTATTATTTTATTATGATGTGTGACATTGTGTGTATATTATTTGCTTTGGTATATGCTTCCATGTATTACATCTGTGTGTATGTATACATATATATATTTCTTTATTTATATATATAAATTTATTTCTTTAGGTCTTTCTTATACAATGCAGTACAATGCAACTATATTTTTAGGTTGCCCTACTTCCGGAATATTCAGTCCCCCTCCCTTCTGATCCAACCCCAATGCTTTGCTTATTATAGGCTGCGGATCGCTCTGACCAATGACGGCAGCCACCCGTTGTTAAGTAGCTGTGGACAGTAACCTCACATTTCAACCCAACATAAGAAGAGACCTTTGCAAGTCTTGTTTCTATCATAGGATACTTTTATAAGTATAAAGACACAGATCATACCCTGAGCGACTGAGCCTCCTGCTCTATTGTCTGCTATCATTATAAGACACGCTACTCTTTATCAAATTGGTTAAATGCATGATATTCAATCTACCAATTTCGTCTCTCAAGTCTTTTTTGTATGGCCGCAGCCTGACTGGGAGCGCTTCTGAGCAGGTATCTTAATGTGGCGCTATATAAATTTTCTGAATGAATGAACGAATGAATTACGTTCCCTGCAGATGGTCAAAGAGGTCACTTTGAGAAATGCTATTGAGACTCTGGCAATTTATTGCATCTGTAGTTTTTTAAATGAGTGCGGTTGTGTGTGTGTGTGCTTAGGCCTATATATGTGTGAGTGTATCAAAATCAAAAATCAAAAAGTGTTTTATTGTAACCAACAACAAAATAGAGTACATCTCACAATATGCACAAGCAAATTTATATTGGCTCTGGGAGCCCCAGAAGGGATGCGAATCCCGCTAAATAGGGACCCCCTTGTAGCAACTATATCACACTAATAAATGGCAATTTATCTTTATTGCAAATTAATCCTAAAATGCAACAAAACACCAAATGAAAAAAATGAACAAAGCTTAACTAAATGCAGTCACATGCACCATTATATACAACATATAGTTTAATGTATAGTAGTGATTAGAATTAATTAGGATTTGCTGTATTTAATGATTTAGTGCATTAATGAATTGATGAGGAAGGCTCGTAACTTATTTTTGAAATCTTTAATATTATATGACAGACGAATTTCCAATGGGATGTTATTCCATGATGAGGGTCCATAAAATTTTATAGTATACCTATATGTGCATTGGTTTGAGCTTTTATGGGGCGATAAGCTGTTATATTTCTAGTATTGTGGGTGTCAAATCCAGTGGAAAGTATCCTCTAAAGATAGCAGATAGTAAGCCGTGTTCATATCGGTATATGAACTCAGACATTTGGAGGACCGTAATTTAACTAATTTTCAATAGCTTGTACTCCTTGTAGTATGCCCCCGTATGAGTCCATCGACGACTTCTATTATTCTTACCGCTCTCTTTTATAGTAACACTATTTTTCTGAGCCTAGATTCATATGTGGAGGCCCATATCATCATGCAGAAGGTCAAGTATGGGTAGACGACGGGAGTAATACACTTTAATTCTAATTGATTTAGGGAGTATATAAGGATGTGTTTGTAATTTGTATACGTGTCATGCATGCTTCTGAGATATTCCCAATATCTGGAATTATGTTAACTCTTCAACAGTATACATGCATGATTACATACATGTATAATCACATTATTCAGTGCATTTTATATAGCGCCCTCAGATTTGTTTTCATTTCCTCGGAATACATTTAGAATTGACATAGTATACAATACTTGACTTTGAGGAAGCGACCTTCGATCAATGCCCTGTAATATGAAATGATGGCGCTATAGAAGTAATTCCTTTCGATTTAGATCTGAATTGTGTTTCTCTCTCTCTCTGTTTCAGATGACGAACGGTCAATGATGCAAATGAGTCACAATCACGTGAGATCTCTTGCGGCCGCAGAACACGACGCACGCGCAATGGAGGTAGCGACAAGAGCAATGGAAGAGCTCGTCAACAAACGCATGGAGGAAGTGTCTCGAGCAGCCATTGCCTCCAATATAATGACGACAGGAGGAGGAGGAGGAGGAGGAGGAGGCATTGGACCGACAACTCAGATCAACTCAGCCAACAAGTACGACGAAATGCCCCCTTGCAAACGACCAGCAATGTTCGACGATGAACGATTTCTGGCTCACATGGGAATGCACAGCACACACATCAAACTCAACAGTCGAAGTAAGTCCACTTTTAAAACATCAACTCATTAGCCAAAGTAAAGTCATTTCACTTTAAACTTAACATTTTAAATGCAACAGTCTAAAGAACTCAATTTTTACATGAAACTTATAGTTGCAAATGAAGAAGTGCTTTTGTCGTCTCTCTCTGGAGTTTCCATGTGTTTAGTAATCATCCGAAATGTGTCCTATTGTGTAGACATCGTTATACCATGATCCCAGTCACCTGTTTGCATGGCTGTCGACCTGTACTGCTTCCCCCACCCTTGGGGGAAGGAAAGAGGATGAGTTGGAGTGGACCCCATTATGAAACAGATGACCTCTCTTTGTTTTCTCCTCCTCCTCTTCTGAATGGTCATCTCTGGTCGATGATCGGTCAGTGACCTCTGGTGACCTCAGGTCGAAGAGAGTAGCTGTTGTTGATGGAGAGATAGATGATGCCTCGTGGCATCAGACAAACTCTACTCTACTCTCTCATTATGTCATCAACATCATCAGCATCATAGAATGGAGAGGGAGGGAGGAAGGGATGGTGGGTCATTGACCTTCGCCCCTTGTTAGCCACTTGTTGTTAGCCCATGGCATTGCTTCCAGCCAATCACTTTCCTTGTCGACATCGCGTGATCCGTGTTCAGTGATTGCTGCTTCATCGATTGATTCTTGTGAAACAGCCCAATGGTAAACCCTCTACTTCCATCTGTAACCCTTTCAGTGCTTTTTATTATAAAGGTATTGACGATGATGACGACGATGATGATGACGACGACGACGACGATGATGATGATGATGTATATCTGTGGATGGTTTATTTATCTGTAGGTAACGGTCGACTTGAGTACGATAGTTCGATGGTCGTTAGTATGGAGATCAACGGAATGATGTACCAAGGCGTTCTCTTTGCTCAGCATCCAAGAAGGATCTGACACGTCTTCCTCTCTCACTCACTCCATCCTTCCCTCTCTCCCCACCGACGACGAACCGACACCACCGCCACCATCACCAACTCCTCCACCACCACCACCACCACCACCATCATCACCACAACAACCACCACCACCACCATCATCAGCAGGTTGCGAGCACCATCGTCAGTGGCGCCTTCGAATTGTGTCTGTTGATGGACCCTTAATAATAATTCTGATATTAAGACGATGCTGCCAAACATTTCCAGTTTAAAACTCTGTCCATATATATTCGTCAGTGCAATTTCATCGATGCTTTTGGAGTGATGTCATGAGCGCAGTTGTTGGAGTCATGGAAAAGTCATTCGTCTGGTCATAATCTGTGATGTCATGGATGACACTAATGAGTGTTGCTCATGACATCGCTCTGATGAATGTGCGACTCTACTTCATTCATTCATTCATTCAAGGCCTTTATATAGCGCCTATAGTAGATGAGAATGGAGAGACAACACTCCCAGCCCAACGAACCTTCGGGTGAAAAAAAAGAGTTCAGGCAATATATAGAAAGTGCATGAAGAATCTGTCACAGAACATACAAAGTGAGAACTTCATTCGGATGGATGGATGGACGGATTGATTGATTGATTGATTGATTGATTGATATGGATGGATAGATGGATGGATTGATGCATGGTTAGATGGATTGATTAATGGATTAATTGGCTGATGGATGGATTGATAGATTGCAATGGATGGATGGATTGAGGGACGGATTGATTAATGGATTGATATTGATGGATGGATGGATCGATGGATGGATGGATGGACGGACGAACGGACGGATCGATGAATGTATGGATGGATGGATCGATGGATGAATGGATCGATGTATGGATGGATGGATGGATGGATGTATGGATGGATGGATGGATGGATCGATGGATGGATGGATGGATTGATTGATGGATGAATGAATGGATGGATGGATCGATGGATGAATGGATCGATGTATGGATGGATGGATGGATCGATGGATGGATGGATCGATGGATGAATGGATCGATGGATGGATGGATGGATGGATGGATCGATGGATGGATGGATGGACGGACGGACGGACTGAATGACGAATGGATGGATGGATCGATGGATGGATGGATGAATGGATGGATCGATGGATGGATGGATCGATCGATCGATGGATGAATGGATCGATGGACGGATGGACGGACGGATCGATGAATGGATGGATGGATCGATGGATGAATGGATGGATGGATCGATGGATGAATGGATGAATGGATCGATGGATGGATGGATCGATGGATGAATGGATGGATGGATCGATGGATGGATGGAAAGATGGATCGATGGATGGATGGACGGACGAATGGATGGATGGATCGATGGATGAATGGATGGATCGATGGATGGATGGACGGACGGATCGATGAATGGATGGATGGATCGATGGATGAATGGATCGATGGATCGATGGATGGATGGATGGACGGACGGACAGACGGACGGACTGAATGACGAATGGATGGATGGATCGATGGATGAATGGATGGATGGATCGATGGATGGATGGACGGACGGACGGATCGATGAATGGATGGATGGATCGATGGATGGATGGATCGATGGATGAATGGATGGATGGATCGATGGAAAGATAGATCGATGGATGAATGGATGGATGGATCGATGGATGGATGGAAAGATGGATCGATGGATGGATGGACGGACGAATCGATGAATGGATGGATGGATCGATGGACGGATGGATGGATCGATGGATGGATGGTAAGATGGATGGATGGACGGACGGATGGATGGCCTAAGCAGTCGTCTTATGAAGATTTCTAAAGTTACCTTGAAATGGAAGAGTGTAATACATTCGATGAATTCTTGTTTAAACTGAAAGAATCAAGTCTCACAATCTGACTGACCATTATTACTTAGTCTTCCGCGATGGTCATCGTCGTTGTTGTTGTCGTTCTCTTCACTCGTATCATCACTGCTATCATCATCATCATCAACCACATCAGCGTTGTAATCAAGTGCATCGCATTTTGCTTCGTGCAACGTAATATTTGTTATGGTGACAACAATGTTTTTTTCATTGTTTTCAACACTGCTGATCAAATCGACATCGTTACAGTTCGTCGTCGTTGTGGTGATAATGAAGCTAATTAAACCAACAACATTGACCATCATCATCATTATCATCATCATTCGTTGTCATCATCGTTCGTTAATTGTCCAGACGTGAATCAGTCATTGTTTTATGTAATGTAACAAAGTATACTTGTATACAGCGCATGATCTTCAGATCCAATTGGTGTCTTTGATGTTTGAGAGAATGCCAGATGATGTGGCGTCACGCATTCCGTTCGTTTAATAAGAGACTGACTTTTAAAGAGAATTGAGGAGATGCATTTTTCGATGGTCACTCATCTCATCGCTTATAGATTTTCATCTGCAGCCCTGTCAGTTCATGACCTTTCAGTACAACATGCATCGATTTACTTACTTACTACTTCATAATTTATAAGACTGGGTTTAAACTTCGAAGAGGACGATTTTATCGTGAAGTCTATGTTAATATGTCATCGATTCTATTCCTTTCATTGCAAAGTTAATTGTACGCTTAGACTGTTTATGAGTGTTACAATCTGCAATTGGTGTGCAATTGAGCTGTATTTGAACTGGTTTAAAGACGTAGATTGTACACATAGGATAGGCCTACGTTGGCCTAACAATGGGCGAATAGTACTCCAGTGAATAGATCTACATGTGTTCAGTAGATCATGGTTACAATTAATGTGAACCTATCTATAACTTACGGATGGATAGTTTAATAGTCGTAGTTGCTGATTACGTCTCGAAGAAATTTCTTTTATATGCGGTATGTTTACAATTATGCTAAACTTGCTATTCCAACGCCCAATGCACGTCGTCCACTTCACAGTCCTTAGATTCAAATGGTCTGAAGACTCCTTTATAATGACGGAACCGTGGAATATTAAGAATGGCGAACTGATAATTAGTGCCATTGCGCTTGTGTTCGATTGAATAAGAAATGCTGATGGAAGAGGGCAGCAGACCCTTATGATGAACTCAGTATATATATACAGGGTGGCCCAGAAAAAGTGGGACCGTCTTATATAATTTCATATAATAATTATTTTTTTGAAAATTTTTCTATTAAAAAACAAATAAACTGTTGCCAAATGTTAATTTATCTCAAATCAGAATTCAAATTCAATGTGTCCTCCTCGATTTTCAACAGTTTTTCTAAACGTCTTCGCTACTGGTCAATGCTCTTGTTTATAAGCCTCTGAGACAAATGTTGCCACTCTTCAACTGTGGCCAGTTTCATTTGTTCTATTGTTGCAACTTTACGACGAAAGTAAATTTTTGTTGGAGGGCACCCCAATAGCATAATCAGGCTATTTGGTGGCCACATGTCTGGTTCAATGATGGTGACATTCTCAGGATACGATCTTCTGCTGTTATTTTTGTCATTATAACAAGGGACCGTTCACATATTATATAACGCATAAAATCCCAATTTTTAGCCCACCCCTCTACCCCTAATAACGTTATATAACAGCAGCTGTGACCCCCACCCCTATATTATATAACAGACATGACACCTACCCCCCTACCCCACCCCAGCCTATAAGCACATTAAAAGACATGCAATCGACATAATTGTATTGCACAATTTGACACTTCTATAACAATACAATGTTATTTAGCACTTTAACAGTAGTGACTCAGCTGATAATTGCCTTTATCCATTTCAAAAACTGCAGTAAAAAATCCTCATATGCCCAATTAGCAATGTAACAAAAGCTACCTTAAAATTGTGTACTCTTTCGCGCCAATGATAATAAGATCGGATGTATTGGAGCTCCTCTGCATCTTAATAGTCGGACTTTTAATGGCGTTAAATTCACTTGTATTAATTACGGTAACTAATTGGGTAATCGACGATTGTCACCATGTATGTACATGTAAGCCTACTAATACAGCATGATAATACATGATATGAGACGGCTCAGCACGAAATCAGTCACATAGTTCCAAATTTGAAAAATGGGTTTTTGATGTAACATTATAGAACTTGTTATTAGCTCTCCAGAACTGCTTCTATTTCACTTATATCTTATACATGAGAAAAGTTATGTCAATTTAAAACCGTACTATGATCGCAATCTCCTTAGAGAAAATCGCTTCCAAAGTTCGTTTAAGAGATTATTTGATCATTTTTCCGTTAATGGTATTTCTTTGCATATGACAATCTTACTCAAGCTGTGATTGGCTTAAATTAAAAGTTAGTCCATTTCGGATACACAAGACAGCTAGAGGAGATGTTAAGCTTGCAGGCAATACCATTATTGTAGGGGTGCAAGCATGGGAATATGACGTAATAGACCTAGAAAATCATCAAAAATTTCGTAAAAATGCAAAACTTCTAATTTGAAATTAGCGTGGATTCCAATAAATATTCTTTAAAAAATATTTAGCATTTTATTGCAAAAGCAATTAACAATATACGTTTATTAATGATTTGTTTAATCATTAGTGCAAAAATTTCAAAAGTGATGAAAAATGGATTTTCCGACTAAAAGAATAAAATAAGACATTTATTAAAATGCGACTTCCGACTGGTTTCGTGAAAATGATCACATATTTAAAAGCACCATTTTAGTTTCCCTCCTGTTTTGCACTAGAAATGAGCATTACAGTATCACACAGAATGGATTGGTTTATAATATTGCGCTATCAGGTATTTATCGATAGGTTCGCGGTACAACTCTACCTATTTAAGAGCGTATGATGTATACAGAGTGTATACTACAACTGCTATTGGGTATTTAAGCAAACAAACTATTTACACATACTATAGAAAATGAAATCAAACATCTTGATAATACCTACCAAAATAATTATTTCAAGTGAATTAATTTTAAATTAAACCAGAATCAAAACAAAGCACACAGAATTGAATTTCAGAGCGTTTAAAGCTATGCACAGCTATGTTAAAACTGTAAACAGGAAATTGTTAAAAGTGGATTTATAAATAATAAATAAGAACGTCAAATCAATTCGCCAGGTGGCAGCTAATGGTGCTAGTTTTGGTTCACAACGTATTGTGAACTTAGATTAAACAATGAAGGCCGTGGAAGTCTGTTGCTACAAAGAATGCTATTAGGAAATTCCATGTCCGTATTACATGGAAATTCCATGTCTGTGGTATATGGAAATTCCATGTCCGTGGTACATGGAATTTCCAAATGGCAGGCAAACAGGCAAAATAGTATAAGCTGGAAAAAAGTTTGTTATATAACAAAACCTTCAACCTACCCCCACCCTACACAATATAACGCTAACAAAGCCGCAACCTCTGTGAACGGCCCCCAACATAAAATATTAAATAAATTGTAAAGATGGCGACCAAAAGTTAATGAAATAATGACGTCATGCGTTGAGATAATAAGTAAGAAGAATATTACGGTTTGAAGACCGCTCAAAACATAATTTTATATATAGAATTCTCAAGATTGCTCTAGGCCACTCTGTAGCACCTTTTCTGTATAGCTTATAATTCGCTATCAAAAGCGGTAAACATTGGGTTGGAACAGACGTTTTTCTGTAAGCAACTAATTAATGCTGAGAAAACTGAAATGTCATCTTCGTTTATCATCAGGTAAATTGTTGATTATTAAGCTATATATTGTTGATAATAGGAGATAAAGCAGATATGTTTTTATATGGAAGGAAGAGAGGATGAAGTGAGTGGGACATCGTATAGGGCAAGGGTGATAGATGGAATGGGAGAGAGTTCGGAGGAGGTCGTAACCCTGAGGCGGAAGCCATGCGCTGTGGTTGGTCGATCTTTCTTTTGTCAATTCTTCGTCCGTTCTATTTGTTGTCGGGTGGATTCGATGGAATGAGGGAGCGTGACCTCTGACCTGCGCCTGTCTCCACCCACTCCATCTACTCTCCTAATCATCCTCCTTCCCTCCAGCAGCATCCTCGTCGCTCTATTCACCTGCGCAGTCCGTCCGTCGGTCAATGGGGGGGGGGGAAGTTACCAGGGGTGTTCGTCCTTTGGCTCGGGGGGATACCTCGATCCTCGGTCGGTCATCTTCCGATTTCCGGTCGACGTGGGATTAATCGTCGCTGTGTGGAGACGACGCCAACGGAAATGAACAATGGAACTAATTCCTCCTTTGAAAAATTGCACTTCATGCACCGATAATGAATCAGACGGTTGTCCATTCCGACCATAAAACACCGACCCTCGGCATTCGGCAGAACAGCCAACGCCCTCCCCCTCCAGTCCCGTGCCCGGCGCTACGTCCGTCCGTCCGTCCGTCCATCCGTCGCCCTGCATGAATATTTAACGGTGTTGTAGGCAGCCGTAAGAACCATTGCGACTGATAGATGACCATATTAATTCTTCCATCTCTAATAGTCCAAGAGAGACAACGCACGACGCACACGACAATTATTTATGAACGACGTTTTGCTTCTTTGGTTGGTTCGGTGGATGTCTATCTGTCTGTCTGGCTGTATGGGTGGATGGATGGATGCGTGTATGGGTGGGTGGTTGCTTGGTTGGTTAAATGATTGAGTTTGCGAGAGGACTGGGTGATGCTAGGATCCACCAAATCATTGGTCATATCCTCCTTATCCAGCCGCCTATACAAGAGGTGGAGCGAGTGGAAGAGGAGCATGGAAGGGCAGGAACATGATGAGGAAATGGAAAAAAGGAAGTGAACGGAGGTTCACATGGAAGAGGTTTCTGTACGGAGGAGTAGGAATGAGGAGGAAGGACATGAGCAGAAAAGAGGAGAAAGAGGAGGTTGAGGAAAGCAAAGGAAGAGGAGGTGATAAAAAGAAGAGAAGGAGGAAGAAGAGATGGAGCATGAGAGAAGAAGGCGGCGGAGTATAGATCTAGAGGACGGGTATAGAGAGAAGGGTGCAGAGAGGTTACTTTCTTTAGCTAAAACTGCCGTCAGCTAAATTCGACTTCTGTGACGACTTATTACACAGCAAATTTAACCAAAGGCATGTGTTCAGTTTGTTCTATGAAACATATTTGCCAAGATCTACAGGCGCTTTTTTATCTTAAGAATTATCGTGTGCTGAAGCTCTGCGCTTAGCATCAAGCAGCTTCTTAGTAATTCCGAGTTTGTGAACCCGATGCTAGCGTCAACTTGTGAGACGATTGCTGGATACTGAAGTTCTCTTGCTTACTCACTGACTTAGTCACACGTCATGACTCACTTAATTTTCAGGGAACCAGCGTTGACCAACGCATTGTGGGTAGGCATCAACTGTTTTCTTGCGAAATTCATTTTTCAGAAAATTGTTTAAAATCTTCAAAATTTGATGTAGATTTATTTGGTGAGTATTTCATTATTACAGCTACATTGCTACCTTGGTTAAAAGTTGTAGAACTTACTGGTGTTATTTGTCGACGTGCTATAGAAAGTGTTACTTGAAGGACATTTCGGATGGGTGGCCTGCCAAAACATCAACTTGGGATATGATTGCTGGATACTTAACTTAGCTGAAGTTTGTATAGTACAGATACATGAATGTATGTATTTGGACGATAGCAGACCAACCGTATTATCGCTGTGATGATTACGTTTAACCTAGAAAATCGTGTCACTAGTACCGGAAATGATCTGGCAAATTCGTCCAAAGTACCAAGGAACTGGACTGGGTTTACCAGAATCTCGAAAGCGATTCCCAGAAAGTGATGAAAATGCTGATTAGACCCATTTCCTGTAACAATATCTTTGCCAAGTGTTCTGAATTCGAAAGATTATTTTTGACGCCAACATTGTTTTATGTGTGGCATTGTTAAATAAGAAGCAGTTCTGTTGAACAGATTCCAGAGCGGGAAAGTTGTAGCGGGTACTTGTGGTAGAATGACGTTAGCTTTTTGATGTGCAGGTCGGTCATGGCAGAGCAGAGAGATTCGTCAGCGCGTGCTGTCATTCGCATTTCAACAACTGGTTCGGCAAAACAGGGAGCTTCCGTGATCCACACGTCACGACAACTAACAGGAAGAGAATTCCTAAAGGTGTTGTGGCAGTGTTGTTGCTGCATTTTTTCACAGACTTGTGTAGCTTGTAATTTCCCATCTTTTTACACTGTCGCAGCTAATTTACAGCACTCCTGAAACTTGTCTCCTCAAAATCTCAGGAGCGACTCTATTGCTTATAAGTACTGCAGAGTCCCAGAATTGTCAGAATAGAAATGTTGTCAGCCTTTGCAGAGGGTAATGTGATGTCACATGAAATGATGCTATGATCTGATGTACTAACTTCTAAATCAGTGCCTCCTTAATCATAGCCTGTCGAAAGACATCATCACTCTGTCTGTGGTCCTCTTTGAACAAGTGAAACACACGTTAAATTTCAGGATCCAGTGGGAAGTCTATTTGAGAAACGATGGATGATGAGAGAAGAGAGTTTTGCCATGAGACCTGCAGCTACACCTTTGTTCTGTGGTCAAGTTGAGAGAGTTGAAACCTGAATAAGATGTGAGAACTAACAGAATGACCCATATACAGGGCAATAGTTTCCAAAACCTGAAACCAGCAAATGAAGAAAACCTGATGAGAATCCTTTCAGCCCAACATTGCTCAGGCAAAGTTGATGTCAGTGTCCATTGATCAAGAGCCTTCAGTGTCTATTTGTGAGAGAAGTAAACAGTCTAAGAAAGACTAGGTCTATGGCTAAAACTTTTGCAGTCAGTGCAATGTAGAGCTGTACCGAAATAACTTTTTGCGGATAATGACGATTATTCATTTGCAGATACCCGATTTTTTGCCGATTATTTCATTGTGTT
This sequence comes from Bimastos eiseni, assembly GCA_959347315.1. NCBI lineage: Eukaryota > Metazoa > Annelida > Clitellata > Crassiclitellata > Lumbricidae > Bimastos > Bimastos eiseni. The sequence continues at coordinate 169,137 of OY365813.1, read as the reverse complement.
TCTCAAGATGTTTCCCAAGATGTCTGGTTCCAAAAGATAGACCTACTGCGTATTGTTGTGATACAAGCAAAACACTTGCTCCATAGGAGACGTATGCATGTAGTTGGAGACTAATCCTAGGCAGGCAATACAGATTAGACACCACCGTCCGCCGTCGAACTGTGCCCAGGGTAATTAAAGGCCAAGGAACAGCTGGCCTATTCACAGCCACCCATCTAGTCTCAGCGTCACAGGCGACTGAAATGTTTGGAGGGAGATCGTATTGGCAGCTAGCATGTATTTATTAGGCATGCCTCCATGATGTACATTCATCTCTGTTGAATTGTCCAGTCGTTCCTTGGCTTGAATTGGCCAGCCATTCCTAGGCCTTTAAGCATGCACTATGATTTGCTCTGCCCAACACCTATGTTGACACTTTCTCATTGTCTATACTAGCACACTGGGTGGTCTCACCAATGGTCTCACCAATGATCTGAAGCCATTGGCTCTACGACACGATATGGGAATGGAACGAAATGCCGTCCTTCACAGACCCAGTGATGTTGCTGTCATCATTTTGCTTTTATAGACTGAAAACAATATAAAAAAATAATTTTTAATATCGGCGCCGATTATCTTGCTGATATCCGATATTGCCGACAGCTCTAGTGCAATGAGGTACTTATAATTTAGCCAATGTTTTGTATTTTGTGCAGATATGCAATAGTGATGTCAACAAGAAGTGAGTTAGAGTAATAAAATTTTCCAATGCATAACTGAATGAGTGGTTGTTTATAATTGGCATAATTTGGTTTAGACAAACTGTAGATAGGAAGACGTCTGTTTGGAGCAGAATGACAGAGAGAGAGGACGAATGATTTGGCTTCCATGAGAAGCATTAGCCATTAGGAGAACGTTCTTGACGTATACTAGAGGCTCTTTGGTGCTTTTGTCAGGTTGTACAGCGTTGCCAGATACACAGGACATACGATGTACAATCATTCACGTATATATGTTCATTTGACCATCGACTCATGCTATCTGCCTTTCGACAATGTTGACTTTGTTTACATGACTGCAAAGTAAATAATGATGGGGCTTTTGAATTGTTCTGAATCTAGGATTGAATCGAATTTGTTTTGGTTTCAGCTGCCAACAAAATCATCTGAGAGCGAATTCATTGGAAGAGGAAGCGATGAACCGGACAACGTCAGGAGACGCGAGATCCTCGCCCGAAGGCCGTCCTATAGGTCAGCATCTCATTCCAGTCATTTGCTTCTATCTGGTCATTTATGTAGCACCTTTGATAGATGTTGCATTGTAGCGATACATGTTCTAAGGATGTTCTGGGTGATATTCATATGACCCGCGTCTCCTCGTGTCTCCTCTCTCATTCTCTCTCTCTCTCTTATCTGTTGCATTTCAACCCGATTTATTCTCCAATGGGTCATCATCTTTTTATTGTAATTTTACTCAAAGTGATCATCGTCTGATTTATTTGTCATTGTGGCTCTATAGAAGTCATTGCATGAGATTGGACAGATGACAAGGTGTCAGGTCACTCTAGCAACACATTCTCTTCATTTTTTAAGCAGGCCATTTTCTAAGGCTGAATGAATTGTTGATCATTGCATGAGAAGTCTGAAAGAGAGGAATACAGAGAGTTTCTGCTGTGTGTGTGTTTGCGCTGTTGTTGTTATGGACCGTTTCGCATGAATTTATGGTTTCTCTGTGTTGTAGGAAGTTATTCAATGATTTGACCGGTGATCAGCAGAGCTATGTCGTGAGGAAGATCGAAGACGACTCTAGCGACGGTCATCTGACGCAAGGCAGCAACGACAACAGCAACGACACGACATCGGCCATAGGTAGCCATTTGCACTAACACACGTCGTACTGTAAGTGGAATCAGGTATTTATACGGTGCCACTTGAAGAGAAACTCCTTAGAGGCAACCTTAAAAGCACATGTTCTGATCTGTTGGATCAGAGTTTGAATTTGGGAAAGGAGCCAGAAGTGCCAAGGAAGGTTACATGCTGTTGGTTACTTTGAAGGAGGCTATTCCAGTTATATGGGCCAACCCCCCCTTCCCAGCAGCTACGTTTTTGTTTTGTAGATGTTTAATCACTGGACCAAGGAAATTAGGTCACCTTACATATCGGGACTTTTGTATGGGGTCTTTTAAATTCTTTCAGAGCTATTCTTGCTAATGTAAGGAGCCTATGTCAGGAGTTGTAAAAGAAATGGCCGGTTCATACGATATGATTGATTCTAGTGTGAATGGCTAAGGACTCCACTGACAGTCTTGCACAGCCTTGTAGAACCTGACCAGCAACTGTATGTATGAGAACACTTTGTAATCTTGGATCTTTTGCTGTGCCATAGTCTTGGTTTCTTTTGCAAATGAGTTGTCTGTTTGAAGTATGTGACCTCTGACCCTAATGAAACTCTTGACCAGCAGCTGGTGATGAGGTATTCGTTTTGTCTGGCATGTGTCAGGTAAGACGTTTCGTATTGTCTCTCATGGGGACGATGGCTCCGAGTCCGGTCTTCAGACGCTGACGGTCGGCGGCAACATGTCGACATCAGGCACGACCGCCGTCATCCAATATACTCAAGGCCCTGACGGTGGACAGTACTTCATTCCAGGTACTTAACAACGTTGTTACCCTATGGTTAGGTAGGTTATGTCTGTTAGAGACATGGAGGAGAGTTGCTGGAGCAATTCCTTCTTTCTCAGTTGCTTAGCACATGAATGATGCTTGTGGTCAGCACTTGTTAAATATGTTTAATTTTATTGTTAAAACAACTATTTTTAAGGACCTGACTTCACATAAATAGGGTCTCCTCTATTTCTCACCGGTGTTTCCCTTCGTTCCTCTGCCCGCAGACTTCTGGTGGTTCCTCACATGCTCACATTCCACAACCCAATCCAGGAGCTTTGCCTATGTGGATCCCACCAGCTGGAACAGCCTCCCCTTCCTCTTTGGGAGGAGCTGCTCTCTCTCGCCTTGGTTGCCTTCCGGAGGCGCCTGAAGACATTCCTGTTCTTCGTTTAGCCATATGTTGAGTTGTAAGCGCCTCTGATATCGACTGGTGCTATATAAGTGCTCCATTACATTACATATAAATTTGTCTTGTGAGCTTTTGATGACCAGTGCATGTTACAGGTTGAGACGTTGGAAAGGTTTGCAGTTGCTCGATTACTAGATCGTCTGGTTTGTGATTTTTATTTTATTTTTTTTTTAAATTTGATACCGCCCTTTCTCCAACATTTTTTGCTCAAAAGTGCACACACTCGCCTCGACGGCGCAGTTGCAGTTGTACTGCAGAGCAATTGTGCACGAAGGACTTGTTCAAGGTCCCTACACAGTGACTCCCCGGATGAGGGTCGAACCCGCTCGCTTAGCGCACACTGAACGTTACGGGCTAACTGCTCTAACCGATCGGCCACTGTGCCATGCGTGGGTCTATGGTCTGGTTTGTGATTATGTCGAGTCCTCTTCCCAATCTAGGATGAATCTTTTGAGTGGTTTCTATGCAGATGTGTATTGTGTAAACATGTTTTACCACCCTCGGTCGGGTGTTTGACAATTCTTGTTGTTATTATTTACTATTAACTAAACTTGCAATGCATGCATCATCACATTGAACTATGTTTCTGAGAGAAACTTTACAGTTAATTAGTGTTTTCTGTATATTAGAAACATGTTTTCTTCTCTACAAAGTCAGCATTTTAAGTTAATTTCTGGGAACAATTGTCTTTGTAGTTCAGCAGTTAAGTCCTTCCGGAGTCATGTCCTTTCCACAAGGAATAATGGTGACTGCAAGCGGTGGAGGTCACGATGGAGGTCATCAGGTGCTAGAAGAGGCGTCTCGCAAACGGGAATTACGCCTGCTTAAAAACAAGCAAGTTTTCTTCTGTTTCAGTTTGTCTTCCTTTTTGGTTTTCATTTTATTTCCCCTAAAGGGTGAGGGGCCAAGTGAGAGAGATAGAGAGAGGTACTGGTGTGGTCTTGTCAGACTATCTCCCACTCAAATACTAACCAAGCTCCTTTGTATTGCTTATTTTCATTGAACCTGCTGCCATCATAGCAACAGAAAATGACTCTTTGTTTCCCATCAGTTGTTGTCATTGAGGAATTCACCCTTTAACGACCAGCTACATAGGTTTTCCCATACGTTTTAGTACACACTGGTTGTTAAAGTGCTAAGGACTACTTCAAAATTGTGGCACTTGACAGAGAGAGGGTGATGGAGTGGGTGTCAACTGTTGCAACATGACATCAACACATCTGAGTGCCCTTGAGGTTTGTCAAAAGGTGCTATTTAATTTTTCAGGTCCTTGGATGTATAAATTGTGACTTGTCTTATATGTACATTTAGCAAAGGTTCTGGAACCTGATGAATGAGCGTCTGAGTGATCACAACAACAAAACAAGAAATCTATGTATATCATTCGTTCAATCCGAGAATTTGTGTGTAGCGCCTCTTCAAGGTGACTACTCAGAGGCGCTCCCAGCCCCAGTGCGGCCAAGTAAAACAGTCTTATGACGAGAGAGGGAATTCTAGGAAGGGAGTGGGGTTTGCTATATAATTATATATATTTATATTTATCTGTATATTTATATAAAGACAACATCGTTCCATCCAAGTTGCTTAACAAAGTGTGGAATGTATGTCTCTCAAACTCATCTACACAGATTGGTTTTATGGGCAGAAGCTGGCTGACTGGTTAGAATACGTGCTGTGCAAAAGGTAAAGAGTGAGAAGCCACTTCCGAGAGACGGTTACTTTGAGTAGATCATTCTTCACTGCTTGGCACAATGACTAATGCCTGGTGTCATTTTGTGAACGATATTGGAAGTTGCAGAGAAACACCTCCCGAAGAAGAAGAAGGAATTCACAATAACACCATGGCTATTGCTAGAAGCTATTAGTATAGCAGGAGAAAGGAAAGCTGCAAGACACAGGAAGCAAAGATAAAGTAAGAGAAATGAACAGTGCCTTCCAAAAGCAAGCACAGAAAGATAAAGAAAAACATTTAAATGAAATGTGCAGGGAAATGGAGGAAGAAGGAAAGAAAGGGAGAACAAAAGAAGTGTTCTCAAAAGTGAGGGCAATAACAAGAACATTTACACCTAGAATGGGCTCACTGAAGTCAGGAGATGGAAACGTAATTGGTGATGAAGAAAAGATGGAAGGACTACACGGAGGAGCTGTACAGCAAAGACAAGAGAGTAAAAATAAAGCAAAACGATATAACAGAACACGAAAAGGAACCGGTGGTTATGGACACAGAGGTGGAATGGGCAATCAAACAACTGAAGGACAACAAAGCGCCAGGTCAGGATGGAATACCCATAGAACTGATAAAAGCGGAAGATGACGCAATGATAAAGACAAAAATATGGAATAACATATGGAAAACCGGAGAGTGGCCAGAGGAATGGAAGAGATCAATATTTATCCCTTTATTTAAGAAAGGAGTGTGAAAATTACAGGACAATAGCATTGATATCACACACAAGTAAAATACTACTCAAAATAATTCATAAAAGAATGGAGAACACAATTGAGAGAGAGCTTCCGGACAATCGGGCAGGATTTAGGAAATCCCAGGGAACGTGAGATCATATTGCCAACAGGAGGTGGATGATGGAAAGGGAATATGGACAAAAAAATACACATATATTTTGTCGATTATAGCAAAGCATTTTACTGCAGTAACCTTGAACTGATGTGGAAAACTCTAATAGAAATGGGAATACCAAAACACTTCATACAACTACTAAAGGGATTGTACATAGACCAGGAGGCGGTGATAATAACAGAATTTGGAGACACAGACAAATTTAAAATCAAGAAAGGGGTGAGAAGAGGCAACTGAAGGAGTAAAGATAGGGGTCATTGTATAATTATGTAATGCTGGAGGGGGTGGGTGAGGTACTTCAAAACGTTACGAAACGTAACGGGGGTGGGTGGGGGGTTAGCTGAACATTACGTAACGCCTTTCATTTTTAAACTAATTAGTAATTAATTAAAAATACTCAATTTAAGCTAAAGACCAAAGATTAAGTTTTTCCTTTAGTCATGAAGGCTCATGAACGGAACACTCTGGCGATATGAAATTTGTACAAAACGTTCTTCTCCCAATTTCTCAGCTCACCTGAATGTTTTCAAAAAGGTGGGGTTACCCTGAAACGTTATAGGAAAGCGGGGCGAAATTCAATATGCAAATCAAGTCCGTTTGTTATGAATAAATGTTGCGATTGCTGATGGCTTCCAGTCAAAGCAATTCAAAGTCAGGCTAAATCAAGTCAGAGCAAGTGACACGACAAATCGTCTACATTTAACTTCCGAAATATGAAGAATTTTAGATTCAATATTAAAACAACTGCCATTTTCAATCGCATCATCTTTAGTTAAACACCTCGTGATGACTAACATGCAAATGCAGTACCAGTTATGAGCACAAAAAAGAACGGAGCTGCCACATGAAATGGCGGATCCACTTCCTAAAGAGGTCTGGTGAATGTAGTGATACCTGCGTTAGTTAAGAAAGACACAATCGGGGCACTAGTGGCGGTGAAATCGAAGTTAAAACATAATATTAAATATTATCTACCATTGATGGAGGTTAAATTTGGAGACCTGGGGCTATTTAGGCCCAGGTAAAACTACACTGACTTTTGTACAAAAATGTACAGCGTTACGTAATTATGCGATGGGATAGTTTCGAGATAGACGGAGAGGAAATAGAGTTGGTAAGAAGCTTCACGTTCCTGGGATCATCGATAGAAAAGAAGGAAAATGTGACTCGGAAATAAAGAGGAGGGTGGCGATACGGAAAACTGCAATGAACGGACTGGAAAAGATATGGAAAGACAAACATGTAAGCATAGACACAAAAAAATGATTAGTGAGAGCAATGATCTTCCCTACAGTACTATATGGCTGTGAGACATGGACAATGACAAAGAACATGGAGAAGAAGGTCAACGCATGCGAAATGTGGATATGGAGGAAGATGCAGAGAATATCATGGGCAGAGAAGAAGACAAACGAAGAGGTGCGCAGGAAGATTGGAGTTGAGAATGACGAGACATTACAACAAACAGCATTGTGAAGGAAGCTGGGGTTTTTCGGACATGTTATGCGATTAAATGGAATGGAAACGGAAATGATGCTGGCATGTGGAGGAGGAAGAAAAGAGGGCACACAAGAAAAAATGGATGGATGTGATACATGAAAAACTGAAATGAGCCTGGAGGAATTAAGGAATGCAAGTTCGGAAAGAAAAAAATGGAGAGGATTGGTCATGGCGGTCGTTAGATTTCCAAGAAATGACAGCACAAGGTGTCATTTTGTGTCTGCAGTTGCATTGACTGGGGTGTATGTCCCAGACTTCCCAAGGCATTCTTATCCAGTTCTTATCCACTTAAGCCAGTTAAGAACACTGCAGCCAGGCTTATTGTCTGTCTACCTTGCTATTCCCACATTAATACTACCTACACACGATTGATGTCCTGCATTGGCTTCCTATTGCCTGTCATATTGAATACAAGGCCCTGCTCTTTGTCTCAAGAACTCAACTGGGTCTAGCCTCCAAATATCTTTACAACTTAATGCACAGACCTCTGTCTGCTGTATCTTGCTACCCTCTCCGATCTGTGGAATGATTTGATCTCCTAGTTCCTTGGGCATGGTTCCTCATGAGTGACCCAACACGGTGCCTTTATTTCATCCTCATTTCTTCATTGCCTGAGGGCTTTCTTTTATCCTTGGCCCTGAGAGCTCTTCTGAATAGGTAGAACTGTAAGTTGTGGCCAGTTGCCTAAATCCAAGCATTGTTTGATAACTCCATTTAGACAAGCGTGTTGCTGATTCCTTGAGTGTCATGTGTATGAATTTCCCTTATAAACGCTTGAAATGAATGAGTCTCATTGTGTTTTGTGTACTGCTGCTGTTTCTTAGGGAAGCTGCCAAAGAGTGTCGACGGAAGAAGAAGGAGTACGTGAAATGCCTGGAAAACCGAGTGGCCGTTCTCGAGAATCAGAACAAGACTCTAATCGAAGAACTGAAATCTCTTAAGGAACTCTATTGCCAGAAGGAAGTGCACAGTTAACCTCGCCGCTCGTGGGGCGTCGGTAGCAAACGTATTCTTACACCACGGAACTCTAGGTCGTCGTCGTCGTCTCCTCCTCATCTATAGACTATGGCAGAAGCGTCATTAGACGATGACTACATCGTCTCTCTTCTCTTTCAAAACGATTTTGTTAGAAGCAATGCACTCTGCTCTTCATAACTAGATGTCATGAACATCATTTTTTATTGAATTCTGTTACAGGGCAGTTGTTGGTGTGAATGAATTGATGAATGGACAGATTGATTCGCTATTGGGTGGGGGGCTACACAGAAGTGCGTATGTACGGCCTCCTGTTTGTCTGACTCTGCTCTGGATTTGTAAGCATCATCTGTTCATGCATGCTGAGCGAACTCCGTGTTACGATGTCCCATTGTATTGTTTGTGTAGGCTTTTCTGGTGCCTCGGATTTAACAACCAACGTTGCCCGGGTGAGGGGTGCTGTAAATAAACTTACAATGTGATTATATAAGGGGCCGTCCACATATTACGTACGCAGCTAGGGGGAGTTTTGCGTACGGGTGCATGTGGTGGGGGCAGGGGTCCCGAAAATCTGTACGTACGCAAATATAATTTTCTAATTATGACGTACACAATACGGAATATTAAAATCAGAACTGTAAACCTAATCACAGACTATATTCCTGCCTAATCAATTTTATGTAGCATTAAAACTTAAAAATGCAAGTATTGTTAGTGTTTCATTTCTTTATAACAGTTAACAAGTTTAAGCTGTTAAATATGTTGGTTAAAAAATAAATAGCCTGTGGTAAAATCAATGTCTTATAGATGTCTTTTTCTATTTAACCTTTGCAATGTGTGGGGGTTTGAGCTCAATTGTACGTACACATGGGGGGGGAAGGTCCACAAAATGTACTCCGTTCAACAGAGGTTGAGGGAGTCCCGAAAAACCGATTTTTTTGCGTACGTAATATATGGATAAGCCCTAATGCGGCTGTAAGTGATATTGGTCTCTTACGAAGTGCTCATATGACAGGACATTGACAGCGCTGAGCAACTGAGCGAGAGCATGCTCACGGTCTTTCCATAGCAGTAATCTTCTACTTTGAAATCAGCACTCTTAAAGATGTCTGTTATTGTGGCCAACAGACGTACTTCATATTGACTGTGTTTTAGAGAGGTTTGAGCCTTACGCTAATTTGTTTGCAGACAGCTGTCATGATTGTATTTATTATGAACTGCAGAAGTGTGCATTATCTGGAGTTTTTTTTCAGTTTCTAGCTGAAATTTCTGTTCTTTTTTGCTGCCGAGTTACGTGTGATGGTGTGTTGGGTATGATGCCATGTTGGGTCGACCAGGTCCAACCGTAGACTCATCGTTGCCTTTCAATGCTCGAGGAATTGAACTCTAGCAAGAATGTTGTTCTTTGGGATTTTTCACACACAGTGTCGTTTGTTTGTATTAGTTTGTTATTTTTTTACTCATAACCTGAAATCCAAATAGTTTGAAGAACAAGAAACTGCAATTTTAAAATTACTATTCTGGCTACTATTATTATCATATTGTTAATGCTGTTAACGTTTCTTATCGGACAGATTCTAAAACAGATTTTCATCCGATGTGAATCTTGGATTGATTTCCATTTGAGAACATGAGACACTGTTGTGATGACGTGAGACAAAGTGAGAGCACATTGTATTGTATTTTGATGTCGTCTCTGATGGCAGATGATGTCTTCTTAAGGTGCTGCTCCTTATCTCTTGAGATGTCTGTACATGAGACAAGCAATAAACAGATTCAGTCAGGCGACAGCAGATAGTATGACGATATCTATTTCTTACAGATGAACTTATTATTCTTGATGAACTCAAACGTTGTTTACACTTGCAACGAGTGCCTTTGACAGATGCTGCTATCGATATATTCAATTACAGAAGTGCATATACTTGTATATTATCACAACTTTGGAGCTGCAGAATACCATTTGCATCTCTTTTGACAATGTTTGCAATGCTTTTGAGAGGCCCTTCTAAACACTTTAGCGACCAGTGTGTACATAAAATGTATGGGAAGCCAATCTGGCTGATCGTCGTCGTTAGTTCCCATTTAGTTTTGCTACACATTATTCATTAAGGTGTTCAAATGGTGGTGTGTTAGATGTTTTGATGAAGTATGCTTTGCACTTGGCCGACAGTGTATTCAGATCGTCACAAGTTACTGAAGAACATATAATTTGTTGCATTGGAGAAAGCTGGCCGATACTGTTTAAGATCTGAAATTTTATCACAAAAGGATTTGTTCATAAATTGTTGTCTGTTCCAACATGATTCTGGTTTGAAATCCCTGACGAAGTTAAGAATTTATTTTCCAGAGGAAATGCTGGAATGTTTCTGTTATGGTTTGTGGCCCAGTTATCCATCTAAGCCAGAACCTCACATTCTTTCTAAATTGTGAAGCAATCATTTGCATAGAGTGTGTAGGACTCGGTTATTTTTGGCAAATGGGTGATTTACAAAATATGCTTTGTTTTGTTGTCATTGTTTTTCTTTCTAAACCTTTGTGTGCAGTCAATCTAACTGGGCATTTCAACTTCTGAACTCTTGAGAAGCCAGTCCATAGGCAACAGTGACAAAAATAGAAAATTGAGCAACATCCCAAGTAATCCTGTACCTGGCCTGGGGCCCCGTTTGCAAAATGGTGTTGGGGGAGTGTCTCACTTCCAATTAGTCAGTGGGTTCTTAGATATGAAAAATCACCAAGGTGCTTTTCCACCATGACGCCACGAATGACGTAATTGCAAAATCACTGACTAATTGAAAGTGAGAAACTCCCCAACACCATTTTGCAAACGGGACCCCGGGGCAGGTACTGGATTAAAGGCGTTTAATCTGATTATGGTGGCCTATATGAGAAGTCCAGTTGGAACGACGGTGGAAGGTGACATGGATCAGGTCACTCAGGTGTCCCTTTCTACCCGCGGATAGACTGCGTCTTTGTTCCCGTCTCCTCTCCTTTATATTGGAAAGGCCAAACGATAGGTAAGACAGTTGGCTTCGCTAATGGGACTCACTTAGGGCAGGTAAAAGCGACTGCACCTGCAATCTTCTTATCTCGATCGTCTTCTTTTGACTCAACTGGATAAAGTCCAATTCGTATATCAGTTTATCATCAAACGCGTATATGGAGGAGTTCATACCTTGAAATATTTATCATCAACGAGCGGAGCGTCTTCTGTGCATTTAATTTCTACAGAATAATTTTATAAAAACGCGTAACGGCTTGTGTTTAATGAACTGGACATATATGTCATCTTGGGTTTTCTGATCATAGTCCGTCAAAGCGCTAATACTTAGCTATTATGATTGCTGCAGGACTTATACTGATAATCATTTCTGGAACTTTCGTTTCAAGTAAGCTATAAATCTAATTTCCTCGTTTATTTATGATCGTAATGACGTGAATGCCTGAGTAACATAGGGTGCGATTCGTGACTATCCAGAAGTTCGCCAGAACAGACCATCATCGTGCCACTGCACACTTATAGGGCCTATGCTATGTCTATAGGGTGGTAGTGGTATATAATCTGTATATAGGTCATATGGACAATATTCAGAGCACAGTAGTCGGCTAAGAATGGCAGCCGTTGTGAGAATAAATCCCTATTTTCAAAGCCAGTTCCGTTTTAAACTTAAGTGAGTAAGAATATTCTTTATTCTATAGAAACGCACAATAGCTCACAACATATAAATAATAGCATCGATTTAAACAAATTCGAATAACATTTGCATAATAAAAGGAACTGGTAATCTAAATAAAATACTAAATATCAACCGCATATTTATTTATACGAGGAGTATCAATTCAAGATGATGGAGAAAATTCGAATAATGGATGAAGTAATATTATGGAAGACTTCCATCATGTAACATCTAAGAAACTTCTATAGCGGGACAACAGTCACGTCAGGGAGACCAGCTTTCACCGGCGCTATGCCAAATTAAATCTGCAGTAGCCAAGCTTCTAGTTTTGTTCCGGTGTCTGGTCGAAATCCGGGATCAAGCCGAGCACCATGCCGTCTCTGCATGGTGCTACGGTGGTAGTCGGTGATGGTGGGGGCGCAGAAGCTCTTAGAATCAGTATGAAATAACTTGAAGAGTCCAGTTTTCAGTCGTGAAAACGGTTCGTATATATTATAGGATTGGAACATGAGTCCTATTTCAGAATAAATGGGTCATTTATGGGAATATGGAGCCCATTCGGGGATATGTGGATGGGGCAATAGGCCTTAGCCGAAATATCGACTGATGTCTTGCTTTTCAATACAGTGGAGCCACAGAACCGAGCTTACATTTGCAGTGAAGTTAATTATTTTTGCTGATTAATGCACGCGTGTACTTTATATATTACGTGTGCTTTAAATGTGTTGTTGAACAGTTGAAGCGTTGACATGTTACACGTGTTCAGACGAGAAGCGTAATTCGAATTCGCCGTGCACTCGCAACATGGTCAAGTGTCAACCCTATCAAGACACATGTACCACACTCGTCAGCTTTTACAGTAATTTTCACTCTTTTTCATCTTGCTTCCAATCTCGTAACTTCTACAGCGCTTTCTTGCCAGTACACATTGGATGCTCCATGTGGCCTAATAAAATTTTGTTGGTCACTGGTGAGATCGAGGTCAGATAATTTAATTTCGTGTTTATTTATAATCATTATACGTTTGACCTCAAGTGTGACCCGGTGAAAGAGGGGAGTGGTCAATTTGTTTATGAAGGGTGTGGCGCATTCGAGAGCGTTCGGGCGATTTTCAGCGTTCTGCAATTCGAGTGTTTTTTATGGAATAATCCATGTTTATACAGCGACGGAGCAATATGCAGGCGCACATCGCATCCACCACATATCAAAGGGATGCGACTCAACACAAGGCTGCTTCTACAGATCTCGCATTCAGAACGAACACTGCGTTCGCAGAAATGATCGAGACTGGGGCTGCCTGAATTGCTGCACTGGAGACCTTTGCAACTTTCACGTTAAGGTAAGAATGATTATGATACTACCTAAGCGTTATTATTACTAGGGTATCTTCGCTGTTAGAGCACTGCCTCAGAAGTCAGTTGTCTCACGGGGATGCTTGCACCGTCCCGGAATGGTCGAGACAGTCCCTGAAATTCAGGCCGTTTCCGGTTATGATAAATTTATCACAAATGTTTATGCGATTTAGTGACATCATCCAAATCCAAACAACATGAGCAATACTGTAGTAGTCTACGTCATACTACATCTAGAAAATGTCATGATTTAATTATGAGTGTTTCGGCTAATCGACTTTCGATTAAGAACTCGAAAGTCTCGAAGTTCCTAACATCACCTTTACTTTATGAATTGATGTGAACAGTGAACTGCATATGTCATTCGTCATATGGAAACTGGGAAATGTCCTGAAATTGGATTGTTCAGAGTGGCAACCCTAGACCGTCACATGCATCGTCTGCATTCGTGTGGGCAAAGACGTACAGCATTAGCTAACTAGTTAAGATAACTAATTATGTTTTGAATGTTTTTAACTTGCTGCTCAATGTTAAGTAAGAAAGCGTAGGCCCTGTTAGTGGGTCGCATCTGAGGTTCGAAACCTTTGTTTTTTTCCCTGTTATTCCTCCTCTTTGCATGTATACTGTTTTGTTATATATTATCATCACTGTGTTCTACTGGTTAAGGTAATAATAAAGCCATTTCCTGTCTGTGTTGATGTCTCTTTCTGTCTGTTTGTGTATTTGGTTGAGACTCTCGCTCTCATTCTCACACGATGATGGCCATGGCGATGATGATGATAATTATAATAATGCTTTTTACCACAATGATGTTATTGTTGTAATAGTAAAATACTATTGTAATGATAATAATAGAAACGATGACGACTGCCATGATGATCATAGATGATGATCATAGATGATGATCATAGATGATGATCATAGATGATGATCATAAACGATGATCATAGATGATGATCATAAACGATGATCATAGACGATGATCATGATTATCATAGACGATGGGTGGGGGGTTAGCTGAACATTACGTAACGCCTTTCATTTTTAAACTAATTAGTTAAAAATACTCAATTTAAGCTAAAGACCAAAGATTAAGTTTTTCCTTTAGTCATGAAGGCTCATGAACGGAACACTCTGGCGATATGAAATTTGTACAAAACGTTCTTCTCCCAATTTCTCAGCTCACCTGAATGTTTTCATAGATGATGATCATAAACGATGATCATAGACGATGATCATGATTATCATAGACGATGATCATGATGATCATAGACGATGATCATGATTATCATAGACGATGTGATGATGTTTCTGCTTGCAGCTGAGTTCGAGCAGGACAAGCACCAGCGTCTACGCTCTGATTGGATGTCTGTCTGTTTCAATAGTAACCACGAAACTGCTTTGAAATACACAAGGCTCAACCCAACAGACAGAGAGCGACAGACAGATTCTGTTAACATAATTAGATGATGCATGTGATCATGTGTAGAGAGGATTTTTAAGCAGGGTCATTCGTAAAGGGTTATGATGAGTTCAATCACTTCTGTCATGTCCATCCACCCTAATCACCAATCACCCCACCATCCATCATCTCCTTCAGGCTACTCCACCCCCTTTGGGCTTTCCACTCAACACTAAAGTCTCCTCTCTTCAAGAATTCATAGCCCAACCCATCATCCAACCGACATTCGCCCTAGCAATCATTCGGTCCCTCTGGCAGCCGGACTCGCAGTGCCTTCTTAACAGCAGTGTAGGAAGCCCTGGGCCAAAGCTATGTGCTGGGACCCTGGGCCAAGGCAATCCGCTGGGGCCCTGGGCCAAGGCAATCCGCTGGGGCCCTGGGCCAAAGCAATGCACTGGGGCCCTGGGCCAAAATAATGTGCTGGGGCATCTGCCCATGGGATAACATTTTAAGTCATTGAGATTAAATGTACAGATTTATTGGTATTTTCAAGATTCACTTTGTAGCTAAATGAAAGTTTAAACGTTAAGCAACATACTTACATGCCTTGAAAATACATGAATATTTCAACATAAAAATTTTAATTACTTGGTAGGCCGACGCGGTCATACAGAGTCTTGTAGAGACGAAGTTATCGTGTTTTAATCTACACAAGCAGTTGTTAGATTTCTTAGCAGATTATCGATTTCTTATTGACTTGAGATCAATGGCCATCATGTTATTTGTGGTGCCTAGAATCATGGCAACTGCCTAGGGAGCCCCACTCCTCCATGCCTTTAGACGGCGGCACTGTGGACTCTGTTCTCCTTCTGTATGTTTTAAATGGTTCTGTTGTTCGGTTGAACGTCCTACCTCCTCCTCCTCCTTCTCTTCCTCATCTCCTCAAGGCAGATAATCATGTGAAGAGGAGAGTTGCTCGTGTAAGTTGTTAATCAACCGTTGCAATGTTTCTCTGTTGTGTAAAGAAAGCAGTGAACTGTGTAATATGTAACCATAACCATAATGTTTATTGGTCCCAAAAACATTTCAAGATAAATCAGAGGAAACATAAACATAGTCACAATCGTATTGGGAACAAGGGAACAGAAAACCCTAAAGGGTCTAATTGTCCCGCTAAACTCATTTTAATATAACATGTAGAGGTTTAGGATAATAACGTAAAATGATTAACCATAAGACTTAACTAGTTAACTAAGTAGACAAAAAGAGAGAGAAAAAGAAGGAAGTGTACATTAAATGCGAGGTGCTATACGCTATTATATAGCAACCATCAATCAGATAAGTGCGTAGACTCTGTTTGAATGCACGTTTATTAGGCTTTTGGCAGAGGGTTATTGGCAGATTATTCCAGGTTGTTGGTCCAGTATATTTAATTGAATATTTTCTAGTGTTTGTGCGGGCAAAAGTAGGCCTATAGGTATTGGTGTTGGAGGCTCGTAGAGCATACGGATTAATTTGCGATGAGCGGGTAAAGTAATCGGAGAAGATAGACGGAAGCAGATTATTATGTTTAAACATTAGCTTGGCAGTTTGAAAGGTTGCTATTTGGTTGACTTTGAGAATCTTAGTTTGTTTAAAAATGAGGCCAGTCGAGACAGAATAGCCCGAGGCATTTACCAAACGCAGTGCTCATTTCTGAAGTATAACAAGTTTTGGCAATCTTGAGGGATAATTAGAGGCCCAAATTAAGGTGCAGTAGGAGAAATAAGGGTGGATCAGTGTATAATATAAGTTCTAACGAACTTGCTTATCTAATAAATGGGTTATTCTTGATAAAACGCCTAAATTTTTAGCAATTTTGGTTCGTATGCTTTCAATATAACTGTTCCAGGTGAGATGTTGGTCTATATGGATTCCTAAGAATGTTGCAGAAGAAATCTTAGGGATGAGCAAGTTGTTTATAAAGTGCGAATCCTGAATGGCTTGTGTGGCTATGTGCTTTTATATTGAATGCATTCAAAGCAATAATGCAGACTTATGTATGCTGCTGCTTTTTGATAGACTCAATCGAATTGCAAGATTTTATGATTCTAATATTGTTAAAATTGCTTCATTCTGAAAGCGTTCATTTGGAATTGTATTACTATTATCTGGTTTGTTGATGTATTGTTTTTTGACTTCTCTGTGGCTACCAAAAACATTGCAACACAAGAGGTGGGGTGGGGTTTGGTCACAAGCATAGGCGCCGACTTTTAGTAAAAAGGTACTGCCATAGGGCAACAGGTCAAGGATGATACTGTACAGCAATGCTTCTTCATGCTCAATCATAAAGACAAGCACACCACAACCATAAATATTATTTTTTAAAGTATTTCAGTTTTCTGTAACTAGTAGCTTGTGCTAACTAGCTAATTTCCAGGGCTGCAAACATGTTGGTTTTTTGTTTTCTACAAAAAAAATCAAATGATATGAAAAATGGCAATTTTTGGTTTTCTTTGTCTTTTTGAATATTTCTATTCAATTTACTAATATTACTATTATATTAATAATTGTGCGTTATTCAGTCCAAAATCAAGCTAAATTAATTATAAAACGAGTTGGAGCTCTTTTTCATGCTTTGTTTGATGCTCTTTATAACAAAACTGTTGTGACAAAATCCAAATGAAAAGTAAAAGCCAAATAAAACAAACAAAAAACAACTTTTGATTTAAACAAATCTTGGTTTTTTGCACACCTGCTAATTTCACTATATAAAGATATCTGATGTTATGGCAGTTAGCTGCATACACCCACACAAAGTCTGTGAAATTGCCAGTAAGACTTAGATACAGATCATAATTTCAATTTTGTTTTAAACTTAAAAAACACCCTTTCCTCCATTTGTTCTCTTCCTCCATTTTCTCTCTTCTTCCTTTTACTCCATTTGCTCTCTTCCTCCATTTGATCTCGACCTCCCTTTCATGTACCTCTGATTCTTACTCTTTAGATTGTCTAACCTTGTCGGTTTATTTAGTAGGTTTAGTTAATGCAATTATTTAGTGGGTTTAACTAGTGGGTTTAATTAGTTGGTTTAATTGTTGGGTTTATTTTGTGAGTTAAATTAGTGGATTTAATTTGTGAGTTTAATATGGAGTTAAATCAACGATTCTCAACCCAACCTGTGGCCCGCAGGCCAAAAGTGGCACAATTTAAAAATATGCATGCAAAAAAATGAATATTTGATAGAATAATTATTTTCTACCATAAATTGTTATATTTTTTACTTCTGTACGTAACATCAAATGTTGAGCAAAAAATGTTGGAAAAAGGGCGGTACCAAATTTCGGTAATAAATTTAAAAAATTATATATGTTTTAGTACATCTCTAGTCCCAAAGTTAGTATATGCCAGTAAGCTGCAGCTAATACTTAAGTATTCTTTCTTGCGTAAAATAATTATTTTTAACCGTGTGGCTCATCATGTAATCACACTAAAAAAAGAGGCTCATCATGTCCTCCAATTAAATAAAAGTGGCCCTAAGTCGAAAAAGGTTGAGAACTACTGAGTTAAATAAACACTGTATATATGAAGATAATGACAACAGCCGACTGGGACAGCTTTGAGATAGACGGAGAGAAAATAGAGGTGGTAACAAGCTTCATTAATAATCACAATATCCTGTTACGTAAACTTTATTATTATGGTATAGGAAGTACTCTGAGTATCTTAGTAATCGGACTCGGTTTGTTAGCTGTAAGGGAGTTAACTCGGAACCTTTGGTTGTAACCTGTGGCGTTCCACAGGGTTCAATTCTCGGACCACTCTTGTTCCTTATCTAGATAAATGATCTCGTAATGACTTCAACACTTCTAAAATTCATTTTATTTGCTGACGATACCAATGCTTTTTAGCCCAAAAATCTTCTACCTTTTTGCTGTAATGAATCTCGAACTTAGTCGCTTATCTGATTGGTTTAGAGCCAATAAATTGTCTCTCAACCTGGATAAAACAAACTACGGCTTATTTCATTTTAATAAAAAGTACCATGCACTCGTTCCCTTTTCATCAATGATCTGGCCATTGCATCTTCAACATCTTTCAAATTACTTGGTGTAATAGTTGATTTATAACTGTCTTACTTGGAAAGGACATATACTTGCTGTAACCAGGAAAATCTCTAGGAGCATCAGTATATCAGAATATATATATATATCAGTATATCAGAATTAAACATTGTTTATCGAAATCAACCTTAATTCATTTATATCACTCTCTAATATCACCTTATATCTGTTATTGCAATATCTCCTGGGGCGGTATTCACAACAAGGCAGAGGTAACGATAATACCCATATTAAATATGACCTATATCCGACTAGTGGGTTATATCGCTATTCATGAGACGGTATTAGCCCTCTAGTCGGGGTATAAGTCTAATCCCACTTAGAGGTAGGTTTTTCGACGCATATCATCATCGTTATGGATGCGTCGTTAAATAAACTTATATCAGTCAGGTAGGTTTAAGTCCGCTAAGACCAGCTTAAAGGCGAAAAACAAAGATGGCGGCCCTTGTGCTTCGTCGCATTCGACGTCGATTTAGACGTTGAAAGGTGTTTGAGAGGCACTATAATTAACTCGCTTCTTGCACCGAAGGCCAAAACTACAGTGCTTTTAATTGTTGGCTCAAAATGTTTTCAAATTTGACGAGATGCCTGACGATATTACATTCGAAATGTCGTCACTATAGCGCAGTGTGTATAATACCGATAGGCCTACCATTTATTGGCTGGGATTGGATTGTTCTCACAAGTCTACAGCGTAGCACCAGCTTATTCACGAACGCTGCATCTAATCGGAGGGGTTGTCCTAAGGGTAGTTCCAATAATGGTGAAGGTCCGGTTTCCAGAGGGTTCAAAGTAAATTTAAGGCGAGAGTAGGGAAGCGGAGGAATATCATTTATTGTGCCTAAGTCACTGCTGATAGTTACAGGCAATTTCCACACAAATACAGTTTTAGTCAGCGGGTAATGCAGTCGTTCATGTTGACGTATTGATCAACAAAATTCTTAACGCTTGTGAACGTTCCTATCTTTTGCGCATGCGCAAGTAGCCCGTCATCTACAGTTATACGGTACTTATACCCAGACTAACTATACCGCCCGCTAAGTCACGTTCGCGCTACCACGTGTTCGTTTAAGCCAGGGTATAGCTAACCCGAACTAGGCTCTAATATCGTTATTACTTTAACTCTGTCTTGTGAATACCGCCCCTATGGTTCGAATTTTAAAACTCGTCTAAATATGCGATGTCCTCTGGCGAACCAGCATAAATCCTCTACTTATTACTCATAAGTTACTGTCATTGTATAACATTAATAAATCTCAAGTCTGTCCCTTTATGTATTGTTATCACCATAAGACAATATCGTTTGTATAATTATTTGTTCTATGTTCGTGCTGTGCGCCTGCAGGCAATTTTAATAAAGAATATACTTACTTACTTACCTGCTTATTCTTTTTCCAATTATTTTAAGTTGGATTCCAATATTCATGATTACTCAACTATATTTGCTCATAAGTATTGAGGTCATTTTGCCCATACCAGGTCTAAGCAATTTTCTATTAAATATATTGGTCCAACCCTTTGGAAAATCTGCCCAATGAGGTGACTGGGTTACCCTCAATTGATTTGTTTAAAAAGCTCTAAAAATGTTTCTTCTGTCAACAAATCTATAGGTTTTGTTGGTCCCTTTTTATCCACGTTGGTTCCTGTATTGCTTCATTCCTTATAATCTACTGGCTCCCTGTCTGTCTTTTTCTACCTTCTTGTTTTCTGTTTCTTCCCCAACTTCTTATCTCTTCTACTCTTTGTCGTTAAGCCCACCCAATCCTCATCTTGCTAATCTCTTCCACCTATCTCTTTCTTTGTTACTGTCGCCATCTAAATCTTCCTTTGTAAAGGGTTGTCCATATCTGACTCGTGGATATGGAGGAAGATACAGAGAATATCATGAACGGAGAAGAAAACAAACGAAGAGGTGCGCAGGAAGATTGGAGTTGAGAATGATGAGACGTTACGACAATTAAAAAGGGTTGAGAAGGAAACTGGGGTTTTTCGGACATATTATGCAATCAAATGGAATGGAAAAGTAATTATGTTGGCGTGCGAGAAGGAAAGAGAAAACGAGGGCGCCCAAGGAAGAAATGGATGGACGAGATACATGTGAGTGGTGCCACAAGCGTGAGAACTCTAGCTGGCTTCATCTGTTGCGCGTAATCTGGGTGTATTGCTTGCTCAGGAGCTTAGTCTCTCGCAACATGTAAACCAGGTTACTCGTAACTGCTACTATCAGCTGCGTCAGCTACGTGCAGTTATTCCCTCTCTTACCTTTGAGGCTTCAGTAGTTTTTGTTCATGCCTTTGTAACCAGCAGAATTGATCACTGCAGCGCTGTTCTGGCTGGTCTTCCCTGTGCCGCAGTGGTGCGTTTAGATCGCGTTCTTAACTCTGCGGCCAGGCTTATTGGACATATACCTAAATTCTCACCGGTTTCAGCGATGTCCTTCACTGGCTACCGGTTCAACAGCGCATAACTTTCCGCATTGCGACACTAGTTTGGCGATGTCTCTCTGGTTGTGCGCCATCCTACTTGACTGAACTGTAGTCCGGTGTCTGAACTCCTTTCGCGTAGAGCTCTGCGCTCTTCTGCTAAAGGCGAGCTTCTGGTGTCCAGGGCCCGCTCGTCGCTAATGCTGCGTCGAGCTTTCTCAGTGGTTGGTGTGTCCATCTGGAATGGGCTCCCGGTTGCCCTTCGTCTTTCCCCTTACAATGATCTACCTACCTTTTGTAAGCTGCTAAAGTCATTCTTTTTGGCCGTGGCTGGGCTGGAAGCACCTCTGAGTAGTTTCCCTTGAAGAGGCGCTATATAAATTATCGAAATGAATGAATGAATACAAGAAACAAGCAGAATGAATCTGGAGGAATTAAGGGACGTAAACTCGGAGAGAAAGCGATGGAGGTGTCATGACGGTCGCTAGAGTTCAACGAACTGAAAGCACAAGGTGATATGTGGCGCCACCTACCGAATAGAACTGAACTAATGAAGAAAAGGGAGGAAGAGAGAAAATAGAGGAAAGGGAGGTTGAGGGCAAGACCTCACCCTTCCTTACCTCTATTTGCTCTCTTCCTCCGCTTCCTCCATTTGCTTTCAACCTCTCCCCAGGCATTTTATATAACAGAATAATTAGAATGTCCCAAAAAGTACTGAGAGGAATTATACCCTCGCCCCAGAATCTTGACGAATACTGGGGTGAATGTCCCTATTGCCTCTGTGGAGTCAGCGACTATGGTAACAAGTATAGACCGCCCTTAGAGACGATACCTAGCATATGAGTTGCTTATTATTAGCCAACTATTACTGGCATCCGTCTTAAATTCAAGAATCAAAGAGTCTTTTAAGTGTTAACTGCCATATATTCATACAGCCAAAGAAATAAATCACGAAAGAAATTAGACCTATTGAACTATCTAAAAGCTCCTGGGATGTATGCAGCAAGCATTCAAGTGTAGAGGAGGGTCATCTGAGGAGGAAGCCAGTGTAGAGGAGGGTCATCTGAGGAGGAAGCCAGTGTAGAGGAGGGTCATCTGAGGAGGAAGCCAGTGTAGAGGAGGATCATCTGAGGAGGAAGCCAGTGCAGAGGAGGGTCATCTGGTGCAGCATTAGTTCTGTCCAAGTAAATAACGACACAGTCACATTGGGACAAGGCATCACGTCGCTTTCGGAGACGCTTTGCGAGAGTTGACCACCGTCCTCGGTGAGTTTCCCTCTCCCTTGGCAGACGATGATGACGTCGTCTTCCTCGACTCTTCGTCCATCTTTCGATGACGTCGCATGTCGTTCATGATCTTGTCCAGCTGAGCGACCCGCTTCTGATTGCTGCGAGGAGTTTTTACGCCACCCACTGAAATATGAAGACAAGAGATGATCTTCTGAAGACATTTTATTATCTGCAGTTTAAAGTATTCCTTATTGTTAATTATTACTTTGCATTTATCATCATTATTTAGTTTTATACTCTTATTATTTATTGCTTTTATTATAGAATGCATAGAATATTATTATTATTTATTGGTATGAATTTATTAAGAGCCACTATCCGTAAAGCACCTCTATCCAACGACCATGCATAACTCAATGGTACTAAGCAATTGTGACAATTTAGAAAATTATATAAGTGATTTTTAGTTAATATTTTGATAAATATGGGCAGTGGCTGTGACCAACAGGACAATAAACAAAATGTCTGGGTTTAAATCAACAAAGCAAGAAATCTGTAACATTGCATTGACTGCGTCAGTGTTGGGCACGAGACCAAAACCTTGAGACCAAGACCAGGTGGTCCGAGACCAAGACCAAGACCGGGTGGTCCGAGACCCAGACCAATACTCTTTTTTCTATAAACAATTCGATTTATTAAGACACTAAAACGGAATAACACGCTTAAAAATTAATTTTATTGCTGTAGAATACTAATCTTAATAATGGTCCAGGAATCAGTTTTACCGGCCATTCTGAACTTTTGCGGGTTCAGCCCTTGGCTTCGACCTAAGAATATCACACTAAAAATTACTTACAGTATACGATTGGTGAATATTTTAAGACATCTGAACAAGTAGATTAACGTTCCGTTT
Source organism: Bimastos eiseni (assembly GCA_959347315.1). Classification (NCBI taxonomy): domain Eukaryota; kingdom Metazoa; phylum Annelida; class Clitellata; order Crassiclitellata; family Lumbricidae; genus Bimastos; species Bimastos eiseni. Next base: position 145,931 of record OY365813.1, on the reverse strand, counting down.
GAATGATGTAGGCCTACTTGTACTCAGAATTGTAGGTTAACAGTGACTTTCAATTGTCCTAAAGTAGGTACATTTGACAGAGGAATCCACAACGCATTCCATGCACGTGGCCGACCACATAATTATTAGATTGTTCCAAAACCTTGAAATTTTTTAAAGCAAATTTTGAAATGACTAGTTCTGTTGCAGATGCATTTCCCCATAGTAACGTGTATATATAGATGGTCAGCACGTCATAAATCGATAACAAGCGCATAAGGCTTAAACATCCGGTGTCTCTAATAATCGAAAATAACTGACAAATATCAAAGAAATTTCTCTGATATGGCAAATAACCACGAACACTAACCTAAGACGGAGACCAATCCCAAGACCGTTCCTTTAAGACCAAGACCGATGGTCCAAGATCAAGAATAAGACCGATGCATTCGAAACCAAGACCAAGACGCTGTTTTCTGGTCTCGTGACCGGCTCGAGACCAAGAGCGTGGTCTTGAGACCACATCCCTGGACTGTGTGCTGTTAAGTGGGAAGGGAGAGGACTGGACACCCCTTCTATACTCCATTGTTAATCCTATCATTTTAAAATAAGTACTGCTCTTCTCATAAATTCTGCATTTCTTAAGCAGTGTCTAATTACGAAACCTCGGCCAATGGTGCTGAGCAACAGCGAGTCAAGAATTTGCTCAAAGTCCTCATAAAGTAACTGACTCAGGTAATTTCAAACCCATCGCTCCATGTTACATGTCGAAGGTCCTAACAATCTTCATTCGTACACTTATATAATCAAAACTACATAAACACAGCAGCAACTGTTGAATACACAAATTCAGGTTTTCATTTGAAATTCCAAGACATCCAAACAGTCAGCATAATTCAACCCAAAGTTGATGAAATTAAGAGAATAGAATGCCACTTGCCTGATGATCGTCTTGGCGTGATGGCACTAACATCAGATATGGCCAACTCGTCAAAATCAAACTCTGCAACGACCACTCTACAAATGATAATTCAACGCAATTACTAGGTTTTAACATCACTTTTCTATCATAATATTAATTACTGTTTTTAAGTCATAAATTCCTGTAAAACGCAACAAAAATCAGTTGTAATGGGACCTTGGCGTCTATGAAAGGCGTGAATCAATTCTGGGAGACTTATGGTGAAAGAGAGAGTGGACGACTGTTCCTTTGCAAAGACCTGACACATTTGAATAGTTGAATAAATCTCCAGATTCTAATTGAATCCAATCTGAGAATGGCCACAACATCCCTGGTAATCAAGGTATAAATCGACATTGAAGAAGAGACAGAAATTGTCAAAAAAATTAACTGAATTCGTTGTTTGAAGAGGGATGGTTTGAGCTGAGGTCTGACGGCAAGCAAATCAAGTATTTCCAGACGTAAATAAGTTTTTCTACTAAATTAATAATCAATTAGAATGAGGTTCAAATAGACAATAAGAAATTTTGAGGCGAGGTCTGCAGATCAACACTTGACTCTGCAGAACAAGCATTTCTATTGGATTAATAATCAATTCAAATAAGCTTCAATTAGACAATGGTTGTTAGATCATTGAGGTAAACAAACTTTTGTTCTGCTATTGATTCTCCGTCGACTTCTTCCTTGATTAAGACATTCACTTCATTACGCTCTGGCGTTGGTGACCTTCGACCCGGACACTTCCATTCCAGTTTCAGATTATCCCCTCGTGCGATTCTCTGATACAGTTCAATCATGTCAGCTGGTGTTAATTTGTAATTCTCGTCATCACTGCATTCTGCGACCCAGTCGTCACAACTCTCCTCTGGCATGTCCATCACTGCTCTGTCAAAAGAAATATAATTAAGTAACTCCACTTTTGGGAAATTCTGTAGATGAGAGTGTCATAAATGCATATTGTGTATAGGTCGTAATCTCTCAGTGTCTTAACTATCTGAGAGAAGTAATATGCACCTTGTAGCTGCGTACAGTTACATTTGACTCCTGTAACAACATGATCATCCGTTCACACAGTGTTTTTAATGATATTGCGGTTTGTCTCTTTGAAACTAAAATCTAAACGGATTTCGTTCCACATTCGTGATTGTTATCAAGGCAGGCTCCAACAGCCTTTTGGTTGCTACAATCACAAGATCCTAGCGCCGGTGAATAATCTGGTCTCCCTGACGTGGCTTTTGTGGGTGCTGAGAAATTTTCGAGGATTTACATTACATTGCCATCTGTAGTTTCTGACGATTTGTATAAAACCCATTAACCTAACCTTTAATTACCTGTATGTTGATTTTTCTTATATGAAAAATATGAAAATAAACATGTATATTTAAGCGTAAAGTGTATTGGTCCTTGATTTAAACGCAAAGACCTATTCTGCACAGGACTCAAGTATGTCACTCGTCTCTAGGCGATAATCGGGAGCACGAATTTTCATGTCTTGTTGATATAGAAATGGTTAACTTTTAACTAAGGAGGTAAATTGACGGGTAACCATGTCAGCAAAATAAAAAAATAGCCATTGGACGTTTAAACAATATTTTCAATTTGAAGCAAAAATTTGATTGGGGCGACATCTATGTTTAAAGTCAAAGCGTGGAAGCCACGAAATCTGGCGCTGCATCACTCGGAGGCGATACGAAGTCGAAATGAACCCAGTTGGTTTCAATATCGTTGAAAACAGTAAACACTATTGAAAGTTTGTTAGAATATGATACTTTTTAAAAGCACAATCCTGCTTGTAAACCAAATTGTCTCACAGCCTTAGTTAAAAACTGCATATATACGTTCTTGTTTTTTTTCAATGGCCATTTTTATTTCCTCAATGCTTCAATATGGTGTTTTCAACTTTTCATCTAGGCCTACTGGTCTCTGGGTGACCAATAAGTAGGTGTTCTTCGCACAAAGGAATGCAACATGGTTATTTTATTTTTGCAATGAACAGTGTTTCATTCAATACACGAAGCGACTAATTATTTAGCATTGCTTTCCTGGTTTATAGAGCTTAAAAACCTAGGCACTAAATTTTTTTAAACCTACAAATTGTAAAAATTCCAAATTCAGGTTTTTGAAAAAACCACTTTTTGCATTAAGGGGTCGTCCACTTATTACGTACGGAGCGAGGTTGGCGGGGTTTTGAATTTCGGTGATTTTGCGTACGGGTCGCACTCGGGTCACGGTACGTGTACGTATGGTCGGGGGAGAGTGTACCGAAAATATGTAATTACGCAAACATAATTGTCTAATTATGACGCACGCAATACGGAATACTAAAATCCGAAATGTAAACCCAATCACAGACTATATTCCTGCTTGATCACTTTTATGCTTCATTAAAACTTTAAAATGCAGGTATTGTTAGTGCTCTATTTCTTCATAACAGTTAGCAAATTTGAGCCGTTGAATATGATGCTTAACAAAAGTAAATAGCCTATGGTAAAATCAATGTCTTAGAGCTGTTTTAGCTATTTTACCTTTGCAATGGGGACAGAGGGTATGCACGTACGCATGGAGGTCCACAAAATGTACATGTGCGACCATGGTGTAAGAGATATCTCTTACACCATGGGTGCGACACAAGGAGGAGGGTCCGAAAATTCCAGTTATTGCGTACGGTATATATGGATGGGCCCTAATTGTGTGTTTTTACAATCAGAATAATGCATGTAACATTGTATGCCATTGCAGAATGCAATCTGCAGTGCGCATGGCTATAAATAATATGGCAGGAGGGTGTACACGACAGTATGGGATGTTCATAGTTCACTTCTGGGTCATAATTTGTGTCCTGTGTGCGACTATGCGTACATCAAAGCCTAAAAACTAAAAATATCTAAACTGCTAAACACTTTTTTCTTGAAAAACCTTAGGTTTTTCAGCCCTGATATTATTACAATAATATTGCACTGTTAATGACTACTAAAAAGGCGGTATATAATATTATACACACAATACAATATCTTTTGGTAGCGCTGAAATGAATAGCGCGATCATCTATTTTTTTATTTTGATTTGATTTCAAAACATAATGTTTACTGTACAATTTGAAAGACTAGCATTTTGATGTTGGTACGACGACTTTCCATTTGTGCTAAAAAATAAAAATATGTGACGTGTATTGCATTATTTTTTTGACATGTGTCTATTTTAATGAAAAGGTAAATGTTTCTGTTGAAATCGTGCTTATTCAATAGCTTTGCTTTAATATTTTAGTCAAAGCATGTGTGCCTGATTACACATACAGAAGTACGAGCTAGGGCTCTCAAGGGGGAATTTTTTTGTCTCTGGTGTACCAGCTGAGAGGTAAACTGCTGACCTTTTTTAAAAATGGCGCTTTTTTGTGCTTTTCTTATTAATGACTTCTGGCGTGCTAAGCTGGCATATCTGACAGATATATTTAAGTATTTGAATGTTGTTAACACTAGTCTTCAGGGTCATGCAGTAATGAGAACCTTTTAAGGCATACTGACGAACTTATATCTTTGCAACACAAAAATCAGATATGGAAATCAAGAATTTTGAAATGTGTCTTCTTATTCCTGCAAACTTTAGCAATGAAATGACACCTCTGATATTTGATCATCTCACCACTTTTGAAGACTTGGTTCAGCATTACTTTCCTTCCCTGTCATCTGAACACTATGATTGGGTGAAACACCCATTTGTTCAAATTGCAGGTAACACAAACATATTAACGTTAAAAGAAGAAGAGGAACAGTGAATTTAGCTCTGATAGAACTTTAAAACCAAAACATTCAGAAATGGTCTTAGATGAATTCTGGATAATAGCAGAAAAGGAACATCAAAATATTTAAAAGAAGACTTTGCATATTCTTTTACAGTTCTCCACATCCTATTTGTGTGAGCTCGGATTTTCAACTCTTGCAAATATTAAATACAAAAAGAGAGAAAATTTGAAGTGTGTTGAAGAAGAAATGAGAGTTTGTTTATCGGAAATTCGTCCAAGGATTAAATAAATTTGCAAGGGACATCAAGCCCAGACATCTCATTGACATTGATTGACATTGAAACAGGTCTTACACCAATAGCACTCACAGTTTACAATCAGTTTATGTTTAGCATTGTAAATGTAAAGTTGTAACTGTTGCATTTTAACCTGTTCAAGTTTAACCTCTAAATTTAAATGGTTTGTCCACTCTACTCTAATTTATTTTGAAAATTATGTAAGCTTACAACTTTAAATTAAGCATTCTTTTTGGAATGATAAATGCTTAAAAGCAAGATTGCTCAAAATTAAACATAAAAATTAGTTTTAGTTCAATGGTGTGCCACCAGAATTTAGAAAGATCAAAGTGTGCAATGGTGTCGAAAAGGTTGAGGACCACTGACTTAGTAACTGAATAACGCAGTGCTTCTGACGCAGAAATTTTGGCTACGCGATGCATGGAAAAATTACTTTTGAGGCTTAAAGTTTTCCGCAGATTTTAAACGACTCTAACTCTGACCCTAACCTGACCCTCATGACGCCGGGTGCATAGCGAATCGTCGAAACCCGAATCCCCAAAACTGATATCTGCCGTATACTCGAAAATGAAGTTGGATTGATGAAAAGGATTCTGCGCAAAAATGGAAGCTGGCTCGATGAAAATAATTCATGCAGAAGCTAATTTGATGAAATGTGCTGTTTTGAGATTGCTGTATTCAGGGAATCGGTCTTTTTGTCCTTTACAGCGTTTTCGGGAATTCGGGTTTCGATGATTCGGATTGATCCCACGATGCCTGGGTTTGGGTAAAGTGCGAACTACGAGCAGGTAATCGTTTGCGAACTATGTACGAACCGGCCCTAATACTGTCCCTAACCGACTCTCACAACGCCTAACCTGACCCTAACCGACCCTCACGACACCTAACAAGACCCTAAATGACCCTCACGACGCCTAACGTAGGGTTCACATTTTGGTTCGCATTTTACCAGTTCGCACTTTACTTACACCCACGATGCCTAACCCTTACCAACCCTCACGATGCATTAAAAAATTAGGTGTTAACAATGTGCATACGCCGAAGATTATGCGTGCGCAAAGGTCTTTAGCCTCTGAATTTTTTACGTGTTCGGCCGTAGAAATAAAATTTTCAATTGTGTTTCAGCTGAAGTTTTATCTAAATGAATATGTGGTTTACTCAAAGGCCAAACCATAGGTCTGCTTTTAGCACCTAAAGATATGTTTAAAGTTTAGAATTGTCTTTATTTGTAAATATTCAGCCTATGTGGTATATTTGACAATATAAATAATTGACACGTTTTGCACGTTAGACAAAATTTAACGTATAATTGACATACTCAGCCCGTAACTATGGTGGAAATTTGTTCTGCACAAACATGCTATAACGAGAAAAAGAGCAATGTTTTGAGATTGTTCTGACACCAAGATAGTAAATGAAGGTTCTAGTCTTTCTGATAGCATTGCATATAATTATAATTATTGCATATTATTTATTGTGTATTTTTTTTGCACCTGCAGTATTTGACAATGCCACCAGAAAAACGTTTTCTCTTCACTGGATTTTCAAGTGCAGCAAAACGAAGGCTTGTAAGAAAGATCAAGGATCTTGGAGGATGCGCTATATCCACAAAGGTAAGACAATGATAATTTTGTTCGCTTCTGTACAGGGTCGTCCAAAACTCGTTAGTTATTATGAATTTATTTTGGCAAAGCAGTTTATTATTTGGGTTATTTGTCGTTTTATATGGTAGATTTTATGTAAAATATGCTATATGAATAATTTCATTGATGCAAGTTAAGCAATGGATTCCCAAGCCATATGAATCGAACCTCCTTGTCATTCATTCACGCTTGACATACAAGTAGCAATAAGGGTTGGGAGTCTTAAGCAAGGAATTGTGATCATATTTAAAAATACCGATCAAGACATGCTTTAGACATACAGCTGTCAACATTAATGAACAAAAAACTTTCTGATGCAATCATTAATTCATAATTGAACATCTAAATAGCACTGCTCAAGAGTTAAGCAAATAATCAGAAGCACACTCTGTATGCGACAACCTATGTGATGCTAAATTCACCACGAACTAGACTGCTACATCCGTTACCAACACAATATGTGCAGTTAACTGGAAGAGTTAACATAGGTGAGCCCACGGAACATGACATGACCTAGCAAGGGTATCTAGTTTAGCTTTATAAAGTGTGGTGACATACATGCAATGCAGCTGGCATATGATTAGTGTGTTTAGCTCACTGCTTTTACTCACAACTGAATCTACGAGCGTTTGATGATGACTTTGAACTTATGTAAAACATATTAATTTGATAACCAATTGGGTCTTGATGGTAATTTTTGTACACTCTTACCGTTAAAAGGTTAACGTCTGCTGTGGTACAATAATCTCATAACTCGTATATTTTGGAATGCAAAATTTTGGAATTTATGTGGAGCCACTTTGTTTGTGAACTGCAGGATTTGGAGCCAGATGAAGAGTTCATCCTGATCTGTGCTCAGCCGAAATGGACGGAGAAATTCATCGCAGCCTGTTCCACTGGTTGGTTTCTCACCTGAGATACGAATTTGATCAAGTTCAATAGATCGTAATTCTTCTCTTAGCCTCATGTTCAAGTGTGCAAATGCTTTGTACAATCAAAGCACTTATTATTACGTTTTACAATGTCAGCATAGAAATGAGGGGAAGAGACGACTGGCCAGGCGCCCTAACGTGTCGAGAGTGAGACAGTGAAATGGCTGCCACTGCAGATCGTTGGCTGAAGCATTAGCTGAAGTTCTGCCTAGAGGACATTTTGGGCATTGGTCACTGGGTGTCCAAGTAATAGGAGCTCCCAAAATGGTGGGCCAACTTCAGTAGTAACCTCTTCTTCACATATCCAAGCCAGCCTGACTATTTTGCTGTCTATCTATTCATTTATATAGCACCCATTCAAACTGACTATTCTGAGATGCTCCAAATAGGAAGGTCTTTAGTAATTTACAAGAAGAGCTAGATGGGTGCTGCATGAGAGATACACTGGTCAGAGAGGATGCACAATCGTGAAAGCCACCTGTTCTGTCTGGTGACAGTGCGACCTTGTGGAGCCACAGAGTTGCCTCTGGAGGCCAAGTGGAGAAATCAGCAAACCTTAGCGGACTGAAGTGAGGGTAAAGATCTCCCAAAGAGAAGCAGGCACTTGGCTAGACTGGAGTGCACTGCTTGATGCGCTGCTAGATGGGGAGTCAGTGGACTTCCCACATGTATGCAGATGTGATCATATCTATGTACATTTTAATCATTTTAATCATACAAGCAGCTGCCCTCAGAACCCCCTCTCCATGGGTTGCGATCACACTTGTGTTTTATTGCATTTTTATAAAATAAATCTTCAGGATCTCAGCTAACCATCTCCTTATGGGAAAATCTTCCAAAGCACAGTTGCAATGCAACGAAGACGATTAATCAGTGATTGTTGAGACTTTTGTGATTGTTTCTGTTGTGTTCAGGTCTTTGGATTCTTCATTCGGACTTTATTGAGAGGAGTTGTGCATTTGGATATTGGTTGAGGGAGAGTCAGTTCGAGTGGACGAAGAGAAAGCGTCCTCTCTTAGGAAGCGCATTTGCTGATGAACGTCTCCTGGAAGCACCGCAGAGATGGAGGATGCGTGTCGACTCATTTGGAAGAAAAGCATTCCACGCGTGGAATGTGCTCATAATGATCAAACACAAGATGAATAAGGAGGCATTCACAAGGTCTTTGCAGTCTCTTTCTCTCTTTAATATCCATTTTCATATTCAATCAGCTAAATATCTGGTCTACTATTGCTTCTATGTAAACCTGGCTGTAATAATAAGTGACCATACATGGTCTATGAGTAGATCTAGCAGAGAGGGAGATGACCATCCATATGCCGTCACAAAATGGTGCAGAGAAAGATGAGGTTGCGTGCGCTTCATAGTGTAGACTGTTCATCTAACCGGACCTTAAGACTTCTGTGTCATTCTTATCATGATGATATCCTAATCATCAACCAATGGTCATTTTGAGTTGAATCAGATGTTAAACTGTAGCTATTCATTGGGTTAGGGTCAGGTCAAAGTCACCTAGATGAGCAGAGGGTGGGTTTGGGAAGAGATGATGCTATGTCCTGCCTATGGGGTGATATGAATATGAACGGAATGAATCTGTTGGTCTTCAGTTTAGATTCAGAATTCATCAAACAGCATGTCACATGACGAACACTAATGTTAAACTTTATTTTGAAATGAATTCTTCCATTCTTGATTAAAAAGCCCTCAATATATTTATGATCAATGTTTGTTAGAATGCTGACGTTTGGAGGAGCTGTGGTCGTCCGCAAGAGAGAATGTCTTAGCGACGATGTCTGGAAGTCGCTTACGCATGTTTTTGTTGATGATGACTTCTGTCTTCATCACGTCGACATTGTTAAGGGTCTGATTGACGAAGGGTTTCATTGTCTCAGCACTGAATATATCCGTGATTATATTGCCCAGGTGAGCATCATCATGGGCAAAAATGGCGTCAAGGTAAATGAGACTTTAGACTGATTAAGTTTAACAGAATGGGTTTTAATAGACGATTGAACTCTATTGTTATCATATTTTTATACTAAAAGATTTCTATTTAGTATTTGTTAATATCCATAGGAGCCGATGTTTGTATTTGCTGCACGTTTTGAATGTCTACAGATTGGTTATCAAACATTTCAATTAATTTTAGCAGCAATTCATAACATATTAGAAGACGGAATTTTAAGGTGGCTCACTTTGGAAACTAAAGCGAATGGGGTATAATTTTGACACCTAATTAGACGAACACAGGGAACCATAGGACAAGGTATTCACATGGCTAGAGTGATGATCACCTTATAACATGGAGAGGAGTTCAGGGAGCCTTCCCTCCGAGGCAGACAGTGCAGTGCATAGGGACCTACAGGGAGGAGCCTCCCCTCTCAGACAGACAGATAGTGCAGTGCATAGGGACCTACAGGGAGGAGCCTCCCCTCTCAGACAGACAGATAGTGCAGTGCATAGGGACCTACAGGGAGGAGCCTCCCCTCTCAGACAGACAGATAGTGCAGTGCATAGGGACCTACAGGGAGGAACCTCCCCTCTCAGACAGACAGATAGTGCAGTGCATAGGGACCTACAGGGAGGAACCTCCCCTCTCAGACAGACAGATAGTGTAGTGCATAGGGACCTACAGGTCCTTAACTCACGGGATGGCTCAGTTCCATCGATTGCTGTTTGGTCAGCAGATGGCTTTTTCATTTTAATAAATGACTAATAGTCTTAATTATAACAATACTAGCTATTAACCCGTGAAGCATCACTGTTTGGAAAATATAAAGGCTCACGATTCATCCCGTTTCCTCCAATTGCAACGAAATTCAGCGGCCGTCGCATTGTTTACCCGTGAAACGCCCTCTGAACAACGTTGTTTACACCCGTTATTAGTAATGGTGATTCAACCGATTCAAAATCGAGTTTCATCCAATAAGTGTGCATTTGATGATAATAACTAAATATACTTACATTACCCGATGCATTTAATTTTAATAATTGCAAATATAGTTACACAGGCGTTAGGGTGCATCCAATGCCCTCATGTGATAGAAATGGCTTGTCCGTAGTCCAAAAGCGTTCCACTTGTTCTCATTAGGAACCCTGCCAACTTTTTTTGAAATCTGATTTTAGTTCAGGGGTCCACCTTAAATCAGAACTTTTAGCATATACGAACAATGCTATAGTGTATCAATTCTATGGCTTTTGTGAATTTTTTGCACTGTGTGTTAGTTTAAGATGTTGCGAGCTGCCTAAAATATTGTATTTTACGTTATTTATTCCCTGCTTGTTTACAGCTTTCGCATGAATAATAATTTTCGTAAATTTTCAGTTTATAGTCATGGAAAATTAAGCATTAAATTGTTCCATTGTTATTTGAAATTGGTTTACCTCATAATATGGATATTGATGTTCATAACAAAAGGTATTATTAAATTCACATAAGCCACTTCAGTAATTGATGATAGTACAGATTTACAAATAACACAGAGTTCATCTGCTAATAATGACAAAAAGAAGTTAGTGACATGAAGATCGTCAAAAATTTTTGTTTTGGGGTAAAATAACTGGTGACGATGACACTAAAATGACTGGATCTTATAGTCCTTCTTCCCTTCAACTGCTGTGCTGTTGAATATATCATCTCAATGATGGTGCATGTGTGAATTGTATGTGATGGGGAGTCAAGAAAACTAGTCTTGTCTATGAGAAAGCAAACCTTCCAATGATCAGTTAACGAAAACCCTTTAGAAGATCCTATAACTGGTCGATGACAATGCAAAAATCAGATTGACACTGAGGTGCTTCAAGAAGGGGATGGAGGATCAGTTAGAACTTAGCACAGACATTTCTTAGAACCTACAGTTGGCTGGCAAATGTCAAGTATTTAACCAACTTCAAAACTGTGGTTTCAAAGTCACCGTCCATCACTCTGTTTACGAGACTTTCGGCTTTCGTAAAAACTTTAATCTGCTTCATTACATACGTCTGATCATCTGTTGCGGGTTGAATCAAGTCCATCCATCAGGAAGGCAATGAGCTTCTCTAATCAATGTAGAGATAATGTTTCAAAGCTTGTTCATTCTGAACTAGACCTTCATAGAGATCACTATCTCGAATTTGTGGAGTTGTGCACCATTTCTTAACGGAGTGAAAGGTTTAGGCAACCAGGAGGACCACACAGAACCAGGTGGATGGCGATACTCATCAAGTAAGATACTTCATCAACTTTGCTACGTTGATATTATAGTGTCTTGTGGATGTCATGCAGTTCCACTTTTGATTCTCTGTGGAATGACCTGATATTCTTTCACTCTCTGTTGATGTATTTAGATGTGCACCCTCACATCTCCTAGAGTGCAATTACAGCATTCAAGCAAACATCACTGAAGAGATGGTGCTTCTCACTCTCTGGAGCAGTAAGTTCCCAACTACAGTGCGATATACTTTAGCTAACAACCTTCTGGCTATCAAGGCTGTCACAGACGTTCTCGAGCCTCAACAATCTTTCAGGACAGAGTTTCCACAATCAATTTCTATCACAGCGTCACTGGCTGATCGTGTTTGCATTGATTCATGGTTCCTCTTTTGCAGTCTGCAATTAGACCCGCACTTTCTCACTGAGGGTTTCAGTATCGTATAAACTCTCAATGATGAATGTTCAAGCACTATATGATGCTTGTGAACGACAGTCCTGAGCGAGGGGTCAAACTCAGCACTGATTTCCTAGCAACATCCAGGAGTGAAAAACATTACCAGACGTCTTGCAAGTTATGGAGAAGGGTCAGTGGATACAGCCAAACATCTGCAAATGCAAGAGAGTTACTGCAAAACTTATTGATTTGACGACCAGATCGCCCGACTGTCATTGGCCATGATTAATATTTCATTATTGAATAAACTATTACATAATAGTACATAATTTGCATATATTATGCTGTTAAGTGTCTATATATTCTATTCTGCTGTTATTAATTGTGAAAGCAGTATCATCATAAAACAAGCACAGATTATCTATATGTCTACACAACATAATAATAGAAGTTCTGATTTTTCTCATGCATGCAGCCAATATTCCAATATAATTTAAAAATTGAATTGGGTGGTGGACTACATAGATGATGTCCAAATGATTTGAAAGTTTGTCATAAATTTTATCTAATTACATGGAACAGAATTATATTGGGGACAAAAGCCTATGGCAAAATTTTTGAAAAAAAGAGGGGCATTGGATGCATCCTAACAGGCGTGAATAAAACGTTTTTGAATCGTGAATCGAACATACTCAGACAGGGTTTGCGCACTGTCCAATCATGCGCTGTCCAATCACGCGCTTTGCATCAGACAGACTGACATAGTCACGTGATTTAGGTAATTATATAGATAGATAACCACGTCTTAAGACTTGAGCAGACCTTGTTTTATGCGGCTTTTGTTTTACATTTATCTGTTATCTTTATTCTCTTATTTGCATTTTCAGTCGAAACCTCCTCATGTTGAAGAGTATTACGTAGCAAGTCCAGAGTTATTCCATTCGACTCCATCACTTCTCAAGGGAATAGTTGATGAAATGTCTCGGAAGAGTTCAACCGGGAAAAACACGGAACGAAGGAGGAGGAGCCTGGAAAGACCGGACGTACTACGGTGCCAGACGACACGCTGGACTCAAGACAATCGCACAAAGGAGGCTTTAAGAGCGTCTGTTTGTGAGTTGATGCCACCATTGCTTGTCAATCATCAACAGAGAGAGCAGTTGCTGAGGCAGGAGGCCATCGTTGTCGTTGAATCTCTTCCAAAGTCTCCGCTTCATCCGATCGCAAACGGTCGACCAAACATTAAACGACTTGAAGTGAAGTCATCATCTTCGTTGGTGAAATGTTCGATTGGGAGAAGATGCAGTGAGAAGAGGAAGGCAGACGATTGGCCGACTGATTTGCAGTCTAACAAAGTTGTTTTTGAAAAGATTTCTTCAAAGGAAGAAGCATTGAGCACAACTTTGGAGATCACTTCATCTGATGAAATACGAGGTTTAAGATCGACCGACTTGAAGAAAAGAAGGATTGAAAGCGACGTTGGTCTGGGTTCTAATGTAATGGATTGCAAACAAAAGAAAATTAATCAAGTTTCGTTGGATGCTAGGAACGAAGAGACACAGCATGGCGTAAGAAAGAGAAGATGTTTGTTAGATTGTCCTGTTTTAAAGGAAATGAAGATGAAGGCGAATGACATTGTTTCTACCCAACAAACAGACGAAAAAACTCTATTGTGTAAGAAACCTGTTGATCCGCTGGCGTTGAACCAGTCTCCTCCTCTGTCTCATCAACAGCTCATCTTCCTCAAGCAGGTCGTACACAAGATGACTTTGCCTCCTGTGACAGAAACACAGCTTGTTCCAAGCATTCGAAACGACGCAGCAGATCCAACGGACAGCAACAGAACTCAGAAAGAGAATGTCTGTGAGTTGACGTTGTCAGTGGTCAATCCTGTGTCGAGTGTCGTCAGATCACGAGTATCAGTGATTGTGAGGCGACTGTCGGAAGAGATGATCTCTGACATTCAGAATGCGGTGGGACTTCTCTCTTCTGCTGCCATCGAGTCATCATCGCCATGGAAACAGAGCAATGGGATGAACCATGGAGCGGACAAAACGACCGAGTTCCATCGCAAAGAAGAGAAGAAAAAGAAGAACTCGGACGATTCCAATGATCTTTCGTTCACAGCAGCATCCACACTCTCTCCCTCTCACTATGATGATGAAGATGACCTGCTGCATGCCAAAAGACCTCCTCCTTTGATGACCTCTGGTGAACTCTTTTTGAGTTGTAATCACTTGACAGAACACAGTTGCTCCTCAGTTGCCGCTCTGAATTCAAATCAGACGGATGTAAATCGGATTCTACAACCATCCTCCTCCTCCTCCTCCTCCTCCTCCTCCTCCTCCTCTTCCTTTCCTCCAGAATTCTCTAATTCAGACGTCTTCGAATGCCCCACTCTTAATCAACCGACAATTTTCAACCACTTGGATCCTTTGAATCCTTTGTTGAATCCTTTGAAGGCTGTTTCAGAATGCACTGCTCCATCTCATCATCAGTTGGTAAACACAGAGAAGGCAGAAGACAATGACTCAGACAAAGGGGGATTTGTTATCATTGAAGATATAACCAGAGACCAGACACAGATGAGGATGGCAGAGCAATCGCTTCCAGATTCTCCAAAGAAGCATCCGTTTTCAAAGACCAGTACGATTCTCGTTGAAGCTTGTCTTGGTGCCGATGAAGGTACACGCTTCAGTGGTCAGGATTCTGTGAAGAAGTTTGTCGATGCCATTTCTTTTTTTGTTTCTCCTGTTTCGTATCCGCCAAGTGCTACTCTGACAGTTCTTCTGAAGTTACTTGTTGAGGTTAGATATTGGTTTTCTCTGAGGTTTGATAGGGTCCATGACACGTTTTTAGTTTCTCTGATCTGTGACCTAATCATTGCTGGGTTTTGATTTCCATCTAAAGATTTTAATTATGATCTAAATTTTATTGTCATTGTTATGTTTAATAAGTGGTCACGTGCTCTAAGCTGTGCATATCTCGTGAAATAGCTACTTTCTAATAGGAGTAATATTGAGCATAATTGGAAAGCTAGCAGCTTTTGATGCAACATTGTGGTGTTATGCCATCATTCTTAGCTGTTATGTTTTTATGTGATGTTCTGACATGTTGAGTTATGTATGTTTGATGATGTTGTGTTATGTTGCATTGTTCTGCCATTGATCATGTGACTTGTGTTGATCAGGGGCGTGGGCTCAACGAGCGACTTCGTCATCAGATCTACTCTTTACTCGATCGAATCCTTTGGATCCATCAACCGATCTCTGCTCAGATGAAAGAGATCTATGTAGACGCTCTCTCTCACGTCTCCATTGAACACCAGAACTGGCAACTCATCGAAGACACATTCAGGCGAGAGATGAGGCGTTGTTGATTGCGTTCTCTCTTTTCAACTCTAATGGGTTCAGTTGGTAGAGTGATAAAGGAAAGATGACTTGCAGCAAAGTGTCAGACTTACCGCCCCTAGGGGTTGCTGGCTGCTCGGGGATGCCTTCCGAGGTTACATTGGCCAATTCTACTTCCGGTCCTACTCCTCCATAGTCTAAGGGACATTTTCCCTGCAATCGCCGACTTCGCCTTAAGCACAGAGTCAAGGCTTCTCGCCCATATGCTCCTGTCAGCTCTATATCAGCACGAAACATAGTGAGGACCCCAGTGTACACCACAGGATTACCTCGTGACAGATTGAACGTAGTATCCATGATCTCGGGGCTGATGGTGGCGATCATCTGCTGAGCGGATGAAGCACCTGGGCTGGGATGGTCCCTACGAGCAGACAGATTTACGCTCCTTTCGATAGGGCTCCTCACTATGACCACGTCATAGTCTTCACCTTCTTCATGTATATTAGGCAAAGACATAGATCTATTCTCAACGGCCAACTGGCCAGCAGCTTCTATCATTCTTGCTTTATGCCGAGATGTTTTATTAGCTCTCATTTGTTTTTATTTATGGCCAGTTGATTATTTTCAAGAGTTCAATGCTGTGCATTATTTCAATAAACAAACATTCTTTATTCAAAATATAATTAATCTGCAGCTGCCTGCTGAAGGTCTACATACATTCAGTAGTCATAATTGGACTGCTAACAATCAAAGTTCCTAATTTGCTAAAAATCGGGCAACTCCATAGACCTTATTAATTCGTTACTTATGCAATGTCAGACTGTACCTAGAACTTTACTGAGCTAATTCGTTCACTACTCCACATAACACAGCGCTATAAAAACGTACACCGGCCGAATACCGTCAGCCACACTACACACAGTGTTATCGCCAGTTTCTGGGCAAAAGTTAAACTTTCTGTGACCATTCGTAGTTTTCAGACTGCACTTGCATCAAGCAAGTCTTAATACTTCCCTTTTTAGTTTCGCTACGTTTTTACGCCGAAATTACTCGCAAATATCACGTTTATGAAATTTTGCCGACTCGACTTTCGAGAAGCTTCCATATCAACATCTAATCACCAACTGACAAAATGGCCGCCACGCGTCACCTATTCGATAGAAAAATAGGTGGCGCCTCTAGCAACTACCTCGGGAGCTTTAGCTGCGGGGCCCCATTAGGCTCAGCAGCGAAAGCTAGAGGAAGACCGTTGCGCAGGGCCATTCATGCAACAATAGTCTATTATGAAGCGAACAGTTGTTGGTCCTTCCTTCATCTGGAGCTCTCCTCCTCCTGCCCCTCCACATCCTCCTCCTCCTCCACCTACCCCTCTTCCTCTTGTTTGCGACTCCCTTTGCGAGAGACTGTCTTTTGTTCTAAGCCAATAACTTGTCTCCTTCAGCCTACTTATGGCTCTTAATGGTTGCCTGGCTTCAGTGTTCAACTCTGTAAGGAGGGCATTGCATCAGATTACGTCTGTATATTATTATTAGTACCGAAATTTGATACTGCCCTTCTTCCAACATCTTTTGCTCAGAAGTGCACAGACACGCCTCGACGGCGCAATTGCAGTTGTACTGCAGAGCAATGGTGCGCGAAGGACTTGCTCAAGGTCTCTACACAGTGACTCCCGGACGAGGCTTGAACCCTGGCGCTCAACACACACTGACCGCTCTAACCTATCGGCCACTGCGCCACACCAATATATATTACTCTATAATAATCATGTTGTGTTGATGTTTACATCTGTATTGGTAAAGTTATGCTGTTGTTTGAGAGAGTGGTCTGCTTAGTGTCTTTTGTCAGAGGCACAGATGGTGTCATATGACATCAAATGAATGTTGGACCATCTGAGATCGCTCCATTCTATGGATGTCTCTTATCAATGGTGCTGGGCACCTAATCCGACGATTATGAGTTTGAGCCTGCTGAGCCAACTCTGTGTATAGACCCTATACAGGTTGTTCAAATGCACCTGTCTTATGCCTCTTAGTGAAACACACCCTGACCTCTGACCTTGCTTCTGCTATAAGTGCAAGAAATAAAGAGATGTTTTGTGAATTGTAGGAGAGTCTTTGAATGCAGTGATGATGTTCATGATGATGTTGATAGTTGTGCATCTGACACTCATCTTCTCTTTCTTCATTTCATCGTTCGTTTTGTTGAAAGGGATTTCATGGAATCAAAGAAAAGGTAAGAAAGGTCTATCAAAGCAATTGCACTCCTGAGTGATTCATCAACATCTTATAGTTTGTCAGTCACTGATCTCACAGTTCACTTAATTTCAACACAACTATTCATGTGTGGGATTTCTCCTATTGGTGATTGATTGATTTTTTGATCTGTTGATTGTATAAACTGATTGTATTTTTTCTTGTGCAGATTGCTTTCCTCTAGAAGTGGTGGCAGAGGTCGATCGGTGCGTTGGTGTCTTCTCACTCGGTGGATCTGGACGAATGAATTTGCGGCCGTACGCAGCACTCAGTTCGTGCAACTGGTGACGCTTCTTATCACGACCATTCGTCTCAAAGACCACTCGGCTCAGGTGCGTCTTGTGCCGTCGTCTTCGACATAATGGGTTTGAGGAATATCACTCAGGGTGGTCGCTCTGTCCTTCAAGATAATAT
Organism: Bimastos eiseni; assembly: GCA_959347315.1. Taxonomy (NCBI): domain Eukaryota; kingdom Metazoa; phylum Annelida; class Clitellata; order Crassiclitellata; family Lumbricidae; genus Bimastos; species Bimastos eiseni. Next base: position 127,779 of record OY365813.1, on the reverse strand, counting down.
GTTTCTTAGACAGCATCTCATAGAAGATGAGGAGAGCTCTCGTCCAGATCTTAAGCCCCCTCCATCCTTTTTTATGACTTCTTTTAACGCAGTTAGATTGCTTTGTATGCAACTGTTTTCTTAATTATAAGCAAATGCCCTTAAATCGATTTGTGATCATTTCCTTAAATCGCTTTAACTAAATACCGTACATAGCAAATTCACTTTCTGTTGAGTTCAGAGAACTGATGAAGTGGGAATGATGCTTGTTTTTCAAAGAGGAAACGTTAATACACTGTGCACTGAAAAGTTCTTTTATTAACTTTCTTTTTAAAATTTATTCTTTTATTTGTGATTTGACACAAATGATGAGGTATAGATGATATGTTGAAATGAAATTGGTCAACAATCAGCTTTTTCTTTTGTATTATGGTTATGTCTTTAGATGGTTTTGATTGGCTTGGCACAGAAGTTGGTTGCCATGGGAGCCGAGGCTTGGCTCATGTCGTCAGTCGTTTCCACAGAAACCTCCCTTGTACCTCGGGATCCGTGGATGCTGGCTTTGGTGATTGCAGAGCAACTCACAGGTAGCTGAAGCATAGTATCTTGGCAACAATCTCGATCTTTTGATTATAATTTTGATCAATTGCAAACATTAATCAAAACCTAATGAAGATGGCAACGCGACATATGTTGTCATTAGATGAGATTTCGATTTCATTGACACCTGTGGCTGTGCTAGTATTAGACACCGCTGCATTACGATTAGGTTTGATGAGTGAAATGTGGTCGGTTGCAATGCAAGATATGCCAGGAGATTAGATGATATAGATAAAACGACTTGTCTGTAAATGATGACCAGGATCAGCTGGTTGGTTCTACATGTATGTGAGTGCCTGTGTGTGAGGCACTCTCCTAGACTTTCCAGAAACATCTTACTACTCAAAGCTCTGAACCTATTTCTTCTGTCATGACCTTATGCTCTGTATGATTCATCCCGTTCTAGGGGCACTTTTTAAATGTCTGAATACAATAGTTTTCTAACTTCAGTCACCTGTTGTTAAACGTTTTCCTCTTGCAGAAGAATCAATCATAGAGAGTTTTGACATAAGTGATATATAAATTAGAGGTAGCTTAAGTTAGTGGAGGAGGATCACCCAGGATGGGTGATGAGTGATTCTTTTGTTACCATAGTTACCTTTGAAACAATCTCTGCAGCTGTTCATATTTCATCAGAAGCTGGTTATTAGATATGATGACTATTTATTATATAGCTCATTCTTCATAATGGAATAATTATTTGCATTTGCATCGGGTCCCAATTGTCATAGTCTTCTGACGAAGTGTACAGTTGAGAACATTGTCATGAGTTGACTAGTCTGAAGTATCTGTGATGAATTGATGAGAAGAGATTATTCGCTTCAATCAACTATATACAGTTTGAGGGAGAGGGAGGGAGAGAGAGACAGAGAGAGACAAACAGAGAGACAGACAGAGACAGGGAGGGAGGGAGGGAGAGAGAGACAGAGAGAGACAAACAGAGAGACAGACAGAGACAGGGAGGGAGGGAGGGAGAGAGAGAAAGAGGGAGGGATAGGGACAGAAGGAGAGAGAGGCAGAGAGAGAGAGACAGGGAGAGAGAGGGAGGGATTGAGACAGAGGGCAAGAGGGAGAGGCAGAGAGAGAGGCAGAGACGGAGAGACAGGGAGAGAGAGAGGGAGGGAGGAAGGAAGGGAGAGAGAGAGAGAAGAGAACATATCTGAGTGTGTTGTTTAGGTGGTTCTATTGGAGTCTAATATCATTGCTCATTGTTTCTGGTTGGTCAGATGAGGAGAGAAGAGGAAGTGCAAATGACCTGAAGATCTTTCTAGAGTCGTCAGAATGCGATTGGCTGGCGATGGTCGTCTGTCGAACGCTTCTAGATCGCATGAATCCAGACGGAGTCATCTCAAATGCTCCACTTAGTCTCAGGACGATTGTGGTAAGTTCAGCACTGACGTTGGACTCAACTGTCGTGAGATGGCGATTCGTATTGAGGTAGAGAGGAGGGAAGGTTGGCGTCTCATGTGACAGATATTATTATTATGTCTTTGATTAATCTTAGACTGAATCAGATTTTGTACTATTGGGAAAATTAATGGTTTTTCAATTAATAGTTTGAATTATGAAGTGGTAGGTTTTTAAGTAAGCGATGATCCTTATTGTCATAGTTTTGTAATAATAATGATCAACACTTGCAACGTCAATCTTCCCCAACACATGATGCATTCTCTTGCGTTTAACTCCTTTATACAGTAAGCGGTTTTAAACCATCCTATATGACTTGTGATTTAGATGACAGAGTTTATGTGAATTTCTGTGCCACTATTTGAAGACACGTGAAACTTGAGATTTGTTTTAGGCCAAGTCTTTTGTTAAGTTTCATTTCTTTTGTTGTAGACAAACTATTTCGATCTTTGTCCTTGCGAAGCAGCAGCAAATGAAGAAGTAGACTTGAGAGCACAGTGTGTGCGTCTGACGCCATCTAAACTCCTCTCACCAAAGTAAGTGAATGCCTCCTTTCTGCTCTAAGTAGATCTGCTTGGAGAGTAACTCTGAGCCGAGCAGCTGTTTCAATCAGAGCCTTTTAAACCGTTGCATGTCTCTTGTTGTTGTTTCAGCTCTGTGTATCTTTCGGTCCTAAGTTCCAGCTATGACGTGGACTATAACTCTTCTTGTCATTCCTCTTCTTCTGTTTTGTGTGCTTCAGCAACTCCAAACTTTTGTATCATCTGTGAACTCTTTGCTGAGAAGCTGTTGGGAAATTAACGATTAATTAATCGATTGAAATGTCGTTAATTTATTCTGCCAATGGTCTCGCTTCTGGCTCTGATCTGGCTAGCAATGTTTGCTAACAGAAAAAATATCCTGCTGCTGATTACATTTGACATCAATATCCATAGTGTAGGTAGGACAGAGAGCATCTGCTATTTGTCTTGTTCGATTATTGTGATAAAGTCTTTGAACAAATTAATTAATAAATATATTATAAATTAATAAAAAATTAGATTACTTGGTTCTGGTACTCCACGAGCACCCCTGGGGAGGTTTTCTCTAGGATAAGAATGTTGCCCCTATTTATCGGTAGTGATGGTGGAAAGATGAGAGGAAGAGAGCTTTCATATGCTGAGGCTAAGAAATTGAAGTCGCTAGCATTTCATTTCCTCTCATTCTATTCTTCTTGTTTTGATTTGGTTTAATGACTGGACAACAATTACTATGTGCTTTTGAAATGATCTCTGTTCTGCATAGGCCACTTGTGAGGAGGAATCAGAAACCAAAAGACGTCAACAAAACAAATGCCAAAGGTTCATTGATTCACTTGATTTTCTTCCCTCTGTTCCATGTAGTGTCGGTTCAAGCGTCTTCTGCCCAACGTGAAGAAGTCTTTTTAGGTTTCCCACAGCGATTAACTTAAGATACTGTATTGAATCATCACTCTTATGTGTTATTCGATCCATTTGAAACTAAGTTCCCATTGAGATCTCTCTCTCTTTTCACTCTGCTCAGTTGACTCTTTTGCTATGTTAATACACATCTCTTGAACAACCATTTGTGTCCATACTGCTTTTGAGTGGTGCCTCATTTATGTGATTATTAAAGTCTACGGTTGTCCTCGAAGGAAACAGAACCTCGAGAGAACGGCGTACATTAAACAGGGAAAGTCCCTTTCTAGCTTAATGACTAACAACTGAGATTCAGACAGTCACACGCAGAAAATCAGCAACGGGCTGAACGCTTACAACCTTCCAAAACAAGAATTACTGTCAGAACTCCCTTAGAATAATGTGTTCCTTCTATTTGTAGAGGACACTCCTAGTAAAAGTCACTCCTAGTAAAAGTCATTCTTAGTACAAGGCTTCACCCTCCATTGCACAGAGCAGAAGAAAGAGATCCAAAGAAAAGGATATCCAATGAGACCACCCCACATTAATACAGGCACAAGTATAGGCCACCACGGTAAACTATAGGGCAGGTTATGCACATGTTCCCAACAATATATATATATATATATATGTATATATATATATATGTGCTCCATTACATATGTGAGACAGATTCTCAAGATATTTTGTGGTTGAATTGAGTTCCAATTTCAGTGTTCATTTATAATAGTAGGACATGTTTTGTTCTTTCCCCATTTGACTGTTTGGTATTTTTCCCAGGTGAAACGCAGCTGCACGTTGCCTGTCGGAAAAATGACGTTGAACGCGTTCGTGAACTTCTGCAAAGCCCAGGTGAGGATCACTTGATGAGCTTCTAGGGTCAAGGGTTGTTGTGAGAGGAAGTATTTTCGTTTTTTTATCTAATTTATAGATATTGGCAACATTGTGAATAGTGGTCTGGGTTGTTGATGTGAAATTTGGTTTTAATTCTCCTTATCGTGAATCTCAACCCATTCTCTTATCGTTACAAGTCAAGTGAGTTACTGATCAGTAAGTACGACTGAAAAAAGAGTGTCAATGGGAGAGTGAGTTTGCTTATTAGCAATGAAATGAAGAGGGAAGGCTGTTAGGATTTGTGATATTTCTATGCATAGATATAAACATTGCACAGATTCCTAATTTTATTTATGGACACTGATATATAAAAAAACAATGCTAAGAGTTAGTGCTGCTTTTGTTTTGTGTAGATAATAATAATAATAATAATTTTCTTTTAATTTCAGACTGCCAAACCACAGTATGATTACAAATACAGTATGAACAAATGATGACTAGATATTGCAAGAGTCGAATGTAGCTGTTGGCAGCCGTGCAAGGCTCCCATTGTCTCATTTTAACAAACGCCGCCGCCTAGCAAAAGAAGGACTGATGATACGGGTATCGAACTCGATTCTTCAGCTATGCGCCCCAGTGTCTTGTCCATTACTCTGCGTCCCCCAAAAATGAACAAATGGAGTTGGCTGACGAGTGTTTTTGTTTTGTAGGCATCGATGTGAATCGAGCGGACAACGCTGGATGGACAGCATTGCACGAGGCGTGCAATCACGGACATACGGACATTGTAGAGGAATTGCTGCAGTTTAAACCAAAGCGAACAATCAACTCTTACTTCACAATAGCAGGTGAGTCACTTGCGTTTGGGGGAATCAATCTATCAATCAATGAAACTTGATATGGCACCTCTTTAAGAAATCTACTCAGACACACTCCCTATCCAACCACTGTCCAATAAGACAGATTAAAAGTCAATGCGACTGTCACCTCTGTTGTTGTTATTATCGTGAATCTCAACCCATTCTCTTATCGTTACAAGTCAAGTGAGTTACTGATCAGTTGTCAATCGTGTCTCATAATGGAGAGAGGAGTATTGCGGTTGTTTAATTGGCTGCATTTGAGTTGAAAGCCCTCATTTGAAAAATTCTTACTTGCTTGATGTACATTGCCTGAATTGACGCATACATTACCTTTTATCCTGGAAGATGATGGCCGATAGTGAGAGAAGGATTTGTCTTGTATTGTATAGAATGTGGTTTGGATGCACTTCCCAGAGACAATCTCTAGCACCATAGATTGATTCATTGCTATCAATCAGACTTACCTAAGTTGTCCCATCTGGTCTTAGCTTGCCTAACTTACATAACGTTCATTTTTCTTGTTGTGTATTGCCAGGTCCATCTGAGACGATCATCATTCGAGGGGGTGTTAATGTAAGAGCAACCAGCCATGCAGGTGGCATCACCCCTCTGCACGATGCTGTTCTCAACGGTCATTCACGTGTCTGTCGGCTTCTGCTTGACCATGCAGGTCAGCTCACTCATCCACTTCTCTTTCTTCTTAACTTAACTGACCCAACCTCCATATTGGATACCTGTTTTCTAGCATATTGAATTGAAGGCTTTGGATTGGGTTTGGCCAACTGAGGAGTGCCCTGGGTTACTAAATGACCAATTTCAGGCTTGGCTGCCTGTAACATGGGTTCACAGGAATTCTTTACAGGCAGCAAGGTTTTTAATTGTTGGCACTGGGTCTAACGAGAGTGTTGAAAGCAACTGTTTGGTTAGCCCTCAACACTTGCTCAAGCAATGATGTCTGGTGTAAATCCCATAAGCCACAAGCGCTTCTTCTCGAAGCGTTCTACGTGATATGGACCCAGCTAGCGTTCTTGGATCACAATTTCAGATGTATCTGAACGTTTAAAAACAGATGTGCTAAATAAATGATGGTCAAAACTTACGAATATATATAAATAATTAAGTGTTTTTGCCTTTAAAAGCATGTTTTATTATCTATCTATATAATTACCTAAGTCACGTGCTTTGTCCGTCACCTCTAAGGTGCGTGATTAGACAGAAGTTGAATCTAAGACACGTGATTAGAATGAATTTTACCTAAATATTTGAAGTTGACCTAGGTTTTGCTGCACAAAAGCGCGTGATTGGACAAAAGTTGACCCCAATATGGAATGCAAAAGTCACTGTAAACAAGCCTTCGATTCGCGTTTCAAAATTTTTTTATTCGCGTCTACGTAATTATATGTGCAGTTATAAAGTTAAATTCATCATGTAATGCAAATATATTTGCAATTATTCAAACTAAATGGAAACTTAATGGGTAATGTGTGTTTTTTTCATATTTTAGTATTCACTGCTGCGAACTTGCAGTGTAGGTGACGCCCAGTTTGTCGACCATTTCGTTTAATTAATGTCTAGGCCTAATTTAGCTCTGTGTCAAAGTGTCGTCACCACTACTATGGCAACGTTAAAATCAAGTATGATCCATAATTATTCATGGGTTAACAGCTAGAACGAAAAGTGCCAGTTGCAGTTGAATCGTGAGCTATAATATTATCCGACCCGTGATTCTTCACAGGTTGACCGCATGTTTATAATGATAACACAGTTTTTAAAATATCCACGGAATCAATTGTTGCCCTTTGCTCCTCTGTTGTCACCCAGGAATGAAAAAAAATTGGCTACAGAACGGGTTTTATTAATTCATTAATTCTTTACAAACACTTATATAGCACGTCTTGCATGTTACTTGTTAACTATATCATTATTAATTATTTTATTTATGCAATTATTAATATATGATTAATTTGGTGGCTGTTGCTTTCTGGGTAGGTGTTGAGTTGCTCACGATAGTTGATAAGAGAGGAAAGACTGCTACAGACTACGCCATCACGGATGAGATGAGAAGTCTTCTCCTCTTGGAAGATCATCGCAACATGTCGAAAGGCACAACAACACAGCAGAGAAAGCCTAGTAATGCATATCTCACATAGATATCAACACTCAATGTATCCAGATTAGATTTCAATGGATGGCTGCATTGAAGTTTCCTTGTTTGCATTGGGTTAATTGTGATTTTATTTATAAGGTGTCACTTATCGATTCAGTGGCAGTAAAGAATTAAATGGATTTATTGAGGAGTTGTTGAAGTCAACCCTTCTACAAATGAGAGCAATCATGACATGAGGGACAGAGGGAGAGAGAGTGATGGATGGGAGAGACAGAGGGAGAGAGAGTGATGGATGGGAGAGACAGAGGGAGAGAGAGTGATGGATGGGAGAGACAGAGGGAGAGAGAGTGATGGATGGGAGAGAGAGGGAGAGAGAGTGATGGATGGGAGAGACAGAGGGAGAGAGAGTGATGGATGGGAGAGACAGAGGGAGAGTGAGTGATGGATGGGAGAGACAGAGGGAGAGTGAGTGATGGATGGGAGAGACAGAGGGAGAGAGAGTGATGGATGGGAGAGACAGAGGGAGAGTGAGTGATGGATGGGAGAGACAGAGGGAGAGTGAGTGATGGATGGGAGAGACAGAGGGAGAGAGAGTGATGGATGGGAGAGACAGAGGGAGAGTGAGTGATGGATGGGAGAGACAGAGGGAGAGAGAGTGATGGATGGGAGAGACAGAGGGAGAGTGAGTGATGGATGGGAGAGACAGAGGGAGAGAGAGTGATGGATGGGAGAGAGAGGGAGAGAGAGTGATGGATGGGAGAGACAGAGGGAGAGAGAGTGATGGATGGGAGAGACAGAGGGAGAGAGAGTGATGGATGGGAGAGACAGAGGGAGAGTGAGTGATGGATGGGAGAGACAGAGGGAGAGAGAGTGATGGATGGGAGAGACAGAGGGAGAGTGAGTGATGGATGGGAGAGACAGAGGGAGAGAGAGTGATGGATGGGAGAGACAGAGGGAGAGTGAGTGATGGATGGGAGAGACAGATGGAGAGTGAGTGATGGATGGGAGAGACAGAGGGAGAGTGAGTGATGGATGGGAGAGACAGAGGGAGAGAGAGTGATGGATGGGAGAGACAGAGGGAGAGTGAGTGATGGATGGGAGAGACAGAGGGAGAGAGAGTGATGGATGGGAGAGACAGAGGGAGAGTGAGTGATGGATGGGAGAGACAGAGGGAGAGAGAGTGATGGATGGGAGAGACAGAGGGAGAGAGAGTGATGGATGGGAGAGACAGAGGGAGAGTGAGTGATGGATGGGAGAGACAGAGGGAGAGAGAGTGATGGATGGGAGAGACAGAGGGAGAGTGAGTGATGGATGGGAGAGACAGAGGGAGAGAGAGTGATGGATGGGAGAGACAGAGGGAGAGAGAGTGATGGATGGGAGAGACAGAGGGAGAGAGAGTGATGGATGGGAGAGACAGAGGGAGAGTGAGTGATGGATGGGAGAGACAGAGGGAGAGAGAGTGATGGATGGGAGAGACAGAGGGAGAGTGAGTGATGGATGGGAGAGACAGAGGGAGAGAGAGTGATGGATGGGAGAGACAGAGGGAGAGTGAGTGATGGATGGGAGAGACAGAGGGAGAGAGAGTGATGGATGGGAGAGACAGAGGGAGAGTGAGTGATGGATGGGAGAGACAGAGGGAGAGTGAGTGATGGAGGGATGGTCTGGAAATGAGAGAAGTGGATTCAATGTAATGTAAGGATTGCAAACTGATGAAGAATGGACGTCTGACTACCTAGCACAGAGAAATTCCACATCAGTCTTTGCGATTTGTGTGTTGGCAACATACTTAAATGAATTGGGTTTTATCTGCATTAAGGTGGAGATGGTCAGAAGATGTCTTATCTCAAAGGTTCGGTGGCACTGTGGTGACCTCAAGGACCATTGTGACCAGTCGAGTGGTTGCTGCATTGGTTGGGCCATGGCTGAAAAACCTTTGATTTGAATGTGTTATTTTGAATCATTTTGTATTTTGCTTTTATCTAAGACTTTGGTTATATTGAAATAGAATCGGTTTCATTTTCATGGGGTGAATTGCATTATCATCTTCGAACTCTGTTTATTTGTTGACTGAATTCTTTGGCTTCTGATTCTTGTAGACACATCAAAGATCCTTCGAGATGCGCCATTGTCCTGCACACAGTCAGCAGTCGACCAGAACAATGCTTCCATAAGAGACTGCAGTGGGGGGAGACTCCCAACTCAACAGCGTCAGCCTCTGTTGAGACCACGTCAGGCGATTTCAAGCGATTGCTCTCAGCGATACTCTATTCTCATCTCAAGCCTCATTCAATTCTACATTTCGTGGAGAAGGGAAAGACTCTTGGCTGATGATCGAGTCATTCTTATGGAATTTAAAAAGCACGTTCTTAAACTACGACAGAACCTGATGGAACTGCAGAATGGAACGCTTCTGACTGGGCAGGTGGCAGCACTAGCCAGACTTGAGGCATTGGTCGATATTTACAGTTGATCCCAAAGGATGATCAAAGTGCAGAGAATCTGCCGTGATGGCATAAGTAACTTATTCATTCATTAATTTACAGCTTTAATATGATGCCATTAAAAGGCACCAATCCGTGACGACACTTCTGCCATTGTCTGTTATTCATTGATTTACAATGTAAACATCATGCTCTCTATCGCTCTCTTTCTCTTTTACTTGTCTGTTATTCATTGATTTACAATGAAAACATCATGCTCTGTATCACTCTCTTTCTCTTTTACTTGTGTAATGAATTATGCAATCTTGTGCTATAAAATGTGAACAATGTGTTTTTTGTAATAACCGGACTATCTAAGCTTCAATTTATTTTTATAGAAGAGATAAAAGTACTTTATGATTTTGTGTTTGTCCTCCATTTTTTCAGGCTTAGCTTTGTCATCATCATCACTGGTGGTGGTGGTGGTGGTAGCAGTGACGTAGCGACGGGGTGGCGAGGGGAGGCGAACCGCAGGCGGCCCTTGTCTTAGGGGCGGCATTTACGGTAAATAAAATAAATAAAAATTTATTGTTGTAAAGTTGCAATCTACAATGCTTTTTAGGTTTTTCTCGACGTAAAACTAACATAGGCCTACGATATACCGAAGTACCATCGAAATGATCGAATGACACCTAATGTTTATAGACAGAGCAATCCTCAGATAATTTGGCGCCCTAAGCATTCGTCTATTTAAGAGCGCCCCAACCCCGTTGCAGTAAGATGTGAGAAATATTGTGTCAGGTACACACTGCACGGGGCACATAAAAATGTTTTGTCAAAATATATTGACTATTCTGGCAAACGAAAATTAGTAGGGAAAGAGCGGGGGATTCAATGAGGTGTTAAGAGATTGAATATCGTTGTTGGAATTGGAATTACAGTTTATTTATGTATAATCACGAATTTTATTCCTGAAAACTACCTTATTATCCCTTAAATTCGGCGCTGCTACAGTTTGGCGCCCTGGGCGGCTTCTTAAGCCGCCAATTCCAGGAACCGGCCCTGATGGACATGGAGCAAAAGAGAATTTAGATATTACACCCATGTTTTAATATTTTATTGGGAATGCAAGTATGAAACCGTATCCGTAATCTGTAGGCCCTATGATAAGTTACCAGTAGTTTATTCTAATACTATGCTTAGTCCGATCATGGTTAAATTATATTATTTAGGACTTAAGAGAGAAAGAATAAAAATTTTACATTTTAATTTTTTGTGAACTTCATAATGTTCGATATAACCTGCAAGACGTTTAGTAACTTTATTGTGAGGCTTGCTTTATAAATGTTTTATTTCTTAATTAATACTATCTTATTTTCTTTTCTTATTTTTTTTATATCAAATGATAACGCATTTTAATTAGTTAAACAGTTTTAATTTTGACAGTGCATGCTGATGCTGCTACTAACTGTATAATGAATTGAATACTAAATAGAATAATCATAATGTATGTAATGTAAACACTCGAAACAAGCGTCCTATGCCTACTCACCCCTGTGCATATCCGGGATATGCACAAGAATAAAGTGATGGAAATAATAGACAGGGGCGGCATTTTTTGCCTCGCTACGCCACTGGTGGCGGTGTCACATATCCATCTCTATACTGTGTCTCATGGCTGTATCTTCTTTATATCCGACGTTCAGTGGCTAACTAACCAACGTTGAGATGATGCAAATGTCTGTAGAATCCTCTTCTTTTATCCTCTTTTGGGCGTCCACCTCGATCTCCTCCTCATAATCCTTTGCTTATGACCTATGAAGAGAAGAACAGTCTAAACAGTTCTAAGGAACTCTTGTCACCACTTACTGTCATATGCCACTCTGGCCTACATGGAGATCGAGACATTCTGCTGGTCTCAAGAGACAACCATTCCGAATCGCAAGCTCAACATTTATAAAGCACTGGCCTACTTTGAAGCAGGTCATGGCCTTGCATAGACGATTCGATCAAAGATACGAAGCGAACTGGAGACGAGAGACACAGACAGGGAGACCGAACTACACGATTTCTAAACTTCCCATTTATGCGAAGTACCGGGGCGTCCACTGTCCAGATAGGCGATCCGGAGGCAAATGTCTCAAATTTCAGCTAGGGGAACTATCTTGCCTTCCTGGCACTTGAAGCCGAGGGTATGCCTCCATGACTATGGGAGGATTGACGCCTCTGCGAAGTACCTTTAAATTCTTCCAGCGCGGTTGTTCGAAGTCTTTTAGATTTTCAAATAAAACATGACGTGACTAAATGGAAGACTTCGTTTATGAGGGAGAGGTTCCGAGATTTGATCTAACATATATCTATATATAGGTCCTGTGAGTAGGGCTTTGAAGACGAAACGAGCGCGGATTGGTTCCGCTAATTTTAAAGACAAACCAGTAATAATTATGGCTGACACCCGACCTTGAATTTGATCTGTGCAGCATGTGGGCATTAGACGTTTGACCGACAACCAATGGAAATCTTATATCGTAATCGTAATCCCCAAACTTCTAAAGCTCCACGTGAAAGCCGAGGGCAGCGAACCCATCTCATCACGAGCGCTGTATCAGATCAGAGGAGTTGTCCAAAGGATAGCCCGTACTCCGTGGAAGGTCAGTGTCCGGTTTCCAGAAGGTCAGCGGATGCAGAGTACTAGAGTAGCTTGTGTTTAGATGTTTCGGACTCCTGAAAAAACCCATTGATCCAACAGGACAATTGACAAGAGCTAATTTATGATGAGCATCGAACTTAGCAAACGCTGGATGTGTTACATAAATAAATAATCGGTGACCCAACCCTCTCATAGATACGTGTTCTTTGTATGGCATTTTGCATCTATTTATAGTATAGTGTTATTATTTAAGTTTCATCATTTATTTAAAAGTAACGTGTACACTAAAAGTTATAAAAAACGCCGTTATTTAATATTCAAGGAACAAAATGTAAATAATATTCCGCCATCTACTGAATTTAAGCGACTTCTTGTGACTGTTATAATAAGAGATGCTGACGTCCATGTGACATTGAGTGCTAGCGAGGTCAGCGTGTTACCAATCACGAACGTCAACCGCGTGCCGACTTTAACGACTTGATATCGCTGGGTCCTTTCGGTAAGTTAAAGCACATAAACCGTAATTTATTCAGCTTGGCGTTGTTAATGTTTCACCTGTTAACCAATGTGAATTATATTAGTATTTGGTTTTAAATTTGATGACATTGGTTCCACATATTTTGCTTGGAGGGAAGTGTTTCTTAATTATTATGTCGGCGTAGAGCTTCTGTGGCCGAAAATTTAGCCTAAAAGGAAAAAAAATTACTTCTGCGGTCGAAAGTTATTTGTGTGTGTATAAAAGCGACACTAACCCTGACCCTAAATGACCCTCACGATGCCCAACCTAACCCCAACCGGCCCTCACGATGCCTAAGCTAACCCTAAACGACCCTCACGACACAGGATTACAAATTTGAGGTGTTTTTAACAGTGTGCATGTGCCAATGTTTGCGCATGCGCAGAGTTTTATTGCGCTAAATTTTTTATGTGTTTGGCCATAGAAGTGAAATTTTGCTTGTTTTGGTGCCGAATTTTCGGCCGCAGAAGATTTATCCATTATGTCGTCTTGTATTCCGTCATAAACATTAATTTCCAATAAAATTCGCGTTGTGAAGGTTGATTAAGGTCAAGCTTTGCCTTGTAAGGGTCGGTTATGGTCAGTGTGAGGGTCGTCACTAGATAAAATTCTGCTGCAGAGACTTCTATTTCAAAAAATTTTTACAGATTGTTTTTAAGCAGAATTCTGTTAAGCAAGCCAACTTCAATTTAAGCGACAGTCAGTTAAGGTCAGGGTTAGCACAAAAAAGATTGGTTGAAAGAATGAGCTTAGGGACATCATTTGACAGTAAAGGCATTTGAGATTGGTTGAAAATTTTCGCCGTGAGTTTTATTCCGTGTGACATTTGAAACTGATAAGAAGTTGATAAGAAGAAAGAAATACTGTAACAAATTGGACTAATGTCAAGCTTACGTAGGCAGCCTACAAAGCAGAATTCCAAGATTTGGAAAAGTAACAATGTTGTTTGAGTGTGTTGTGCAAAAATATGAAGCAATTTGGAAGCGTCTGCTTTGTTCGTTTTCAATTGTTACTGTATTCTTTAGTTGCAAATTACTCAAAATGAGTAATTTGCAACTAAAGCATATGTTATGTTCATCTGTCTCTACGATAGCCAGACTGTGCTGGATAGTAGGCAGATTTACATTTTATTTTGCTCTCATCCTGAAGAGTTTGAGAATGGCAGTAACTTCATACCAACAATCTGGTCCCTTTTCATGTAAATGTCCACAAATATTGCACAAAACTTTTGCTACTAATTAGTATGGCAACCTTTGTATGGGTGAAACCGAGTAGTTGTCTTGCAAATTATATTCAGTAGAATAAAAGTTGAATCGATGAAAAGAATTCTTGCTCAATTAGTAGTAGGATTGATGAAAATTATTCCTCCTTAAATGGAATTTGGGTTCATGCCATAATCCTTACTTAATCTATACTTTTGTCACCTGGCGTCTTGAGTACTGCGAAGATTTCGAGTGAATAGCTGTAAAAGTGTGCGAATGCATAAACGGACAGAGAGACACAGACACAGAATCTAGATACACATGTAAATAAATAGTGTTTATATACATTGTGTATAAACACTGATGCGTGCAAAGTACGTATACCCATCTGACAGACTGTGCAAACAATACTGTATACTTTCTACCTGTACGATACCTCGCAGGTGTTTTGTCAACACTCCTGGCGAATGAGAAGGACAGTTTGCTTTAATGGGTATGGCGAAGGTGTGGCCTAGGTTTTTGGCCCTGGAGACCAGGAAGAGGGCGGATTTCTGGTTATCGGTTTTGAAACCGATAATCGGTTTCTGTTATTAACAAAACGATAATCGAATTTATTTGTGTGAGTAAATGGTGGGAGTAACTATGACTCTCCTAATGAGGGCTAACGGCTTATTCGACGATGTGTGTGGCATCTCCACGGTCCATGATATATTATTTCCCCACAGTTCAATGTTTTTGTGTGAATTGTGTGTGGAAGTTGGATTGCTGAGAACAATTATTGTGTGTTGACGCTTATGCTACATGTACTTGCAATGGGTGAATCAGATATGTGGTCTTGAGACCGCGGTCTTTGTCTCGAGACGGTCTCGAGACCAGAAAACTGCGGTCTTGGTTTTGGTCTCGAATGCAGCGGTCTTGGTTTTGGTCTAGAATGCATCGGTCTTGGTCTTGGTCTCGGACCATCGGTCTTGGTCTTGGTCTCAGACCATCGGTCTTGGTCTTAAGGGAACGGTCTTGGGATTGGTCTCTGTTTTAGGTTAGCGTTCTTGGTCATTTGCCGTATCAGATCAATTTCTTTGATATTTGTCGGTTATTTTCGATTATTAGAGACACCGGTGTTTAGATCATGTTACTGTGGGCAAAAATGCATTTGAAACGGAGCCAGCCATTTAAAAATTTGCTTTCACACATTTCAAGGTTCTGGAACAATCTAATAACCATGTGGTCGGCCACGTGTAGTCACTACAACTCCGAGTACAAGTAGGCCTACATCATTCAAGCGGAACGTTAATCTACTTGTCTTAAAGTATTTAGTAGAAACCTATCGTATACTGTAAGTAATTTTTAGTGTGATATTCTCAGGCTGAAGCCAAGGGCTGAATCCGAAAAAGTTCTGACTGGCCGGTAAAACTGTTTCTGGACCATTATTAAGATTAGTATTCATCAGCAATAAAATCATGTTTTAAGCGTGGTACGTATTGCATTTTAGCGTCTTAATAAATTGAATTGTTTATAAAAAAGAGCATCGGTCTTGGTCTTGGTCTCGGACCACTTGGTCTTGGTCTTGGATCTCTCGTTCTTGGTCTCGAGGTTTTGGTCTCGTGCCCAACACTGGGGTAAAATATATATATAATGCTAACATGCAAAATTACTTACACAAACTGTAAAAAACCACGATGAACTGAAAAGGTACTTTCATGGTAAACTGCATGGTTCCCAGTCACTTTCTATAAACTATCGTCATTGCTTACACTGTTAAGCTTTCATGCAATGCATTGCATATATTTGTTTCTGTTGTATATAGTATTATAGTAGACCTTACTATGTATATATATATATATATATATATATATATATATATAGGTAATTATATACAAATGTGCACACATGTACGAAGACACTGTTTTGGTTTTCGGGAAGTCTAGTATAACTTCATGACTTCTATAGCACCAAAATCACAACAAATCGATTGTCATTTCAAGCTTAAAACTGTATTTCAAAATAAATCTCAATCCATCAGAGAATCCTGGTTGCAATCTGCTAAGTCAGAGAAACTGGTCTTCAGTCTACAGTTGGTCTAATCCAGCATTTCCCAAACTGTGTTCCGTGAAACCCTAGGGTTCCATGAGATGAAGACAAGGATCACACAGAAAATCTTCAGTGCGAACAGATTTTCTGTTTTAAGTTTCTATATCTGTCACTTTATAAAATTTATAAAGTGTCCTATTATATTCTAGCTTGCACACTGGTGATACCAAAAGGGGCCTTCAAATAATGGGATATAATGTTGTAAGGCATGAAAGCAGGGAAACAGATTGACTTCTACGGATATGACATTGTTGTAATATGCCGGAAAAAAAGTTGTTTAAAATCTAAAGAAGTTATAAGTTTTTAACAAAAGTATTTTGTGAAATAATATTATAGCAGTATTTTAAATTTGTACATCAACAAACTTTGCCAGGAGAAGAAACAAGAGCATAGCACACATTACATTTAAAAACTTGACACATAATTCTGCCTATTTTGCATTGCGGCTTCCTTCATAAGTTTTGTTTACGAATAGGCTTCAGACAATTTAAAATAAATTGTAAGAATTTTTCATAGGAGGATAAATTTGCTTAACATCTGCGTATAACTTCATATGAAAGGGAGGTAAACATCTAATTTTATTGTCGTAAATTACCCATGTTAGTAAATAGCATCATCTTATTTTAGCGTCGTAAATTACTCATGTTAATAAATAGATAGCATCATTTTATTTTATCATCGTAAGATAGCATCGTTTTATTTTATCGCTGTAAATTACCGTGTTAATAAATAGCGTCGTAAATTATATTCCATGGCAAATTAGGTTGGGCCTCGTTAGCGTCAGTAGCGGATTTGGTGAAAAGTCCATCTAACTGAGCTGGGTTGATGAATAAATTTCTGTTTAACTTGTTGCTAGTGATAGAAAGAATCATGCCTAAATGGAAGCTGGATTGATGAAAAATCATGCTTAAATGGATGATAGATTGACAAAAAGTTGTCCTCCTTGTGCAATGATTAAAGATGAAATGAAGAAAAGAATAATGCGTTAATAGAAGCTGGGTAGAAATGGGAATTCTACTTAACGTGGAATTTTCTCCATCATTCCCGCTTCCATTTCGGTGGAAATCCTTTCATCATTTTCACTTCCCTTTAAGCAGAAATCTCATCATCAATCCATTGCAAGTTCTTGTTAGGCCCCTGTACAAAATTCTTTTCATCAATCCAGCTCCCAGTTAAACAAATTTTTCATCAATCCAGCTCCCAGTTAAACATTATTTTTTTCATCAATCCAGCTTCCTTTTACGCATGATTTTAAAAAAAATACATGTTTCAAACTATGGCAATAATTTACGACACTAAAATACAATAGTTCGTGAGCGATAATAGTGTGCGAAACCAGGGGCGTCTATCCCCCGAGTGATGGAGGCAAACCCCCTGTCCCAAGGGTATGGTAGGCAAAATATTCCCCCCTAAGACTAAAAAAAAATCCCCGTACGTGAAATTGGAGGCATTTGACTCCGGACCCCCGCTATCTGAACGCCCGTGCTCGAAGCTAAAAGAAGATTTTACCGAATGAGAATTCAATTGACATTGTCATTGATTTTTTTATTATTATTAATCCAGCGGATTCTAGCCTAACCTACGCCTAAACCTATGATTATAGCGTTGTACCTACAACAGAATATAATAGTCTTGAATGGTGTTTAGGGTTAGGGTTAGTGAGCAAGACATTTTTTTGGATCAAAAGGGTTCCATGGTCAAAAAGGATTGTTAAATGCTGATCTAATAGATGAGGATAAGAAATTGAAAGAGATGAGTTTCCAGTTTAGTTCTGATTAAAGTAGAGTAAAACTGATGGAAAACACTGAATAATTGTGTACAGTGATTTCCAGCACTTCTCTGACCAAGTAATGCTCAATGCTTGACAGACCAATGCTGTTTTGGTTCAGGGCACTGCAGGAGTCAGCATATCTGTTGATTGAGTGAGGGTATCCGTTGATCGAGTCAAGGTATCAGGGTATCGAGCCAGGTATCTGTTGATCGAGTCAGGGTATCTGATGATTGAGTCAAGGTATCTGTTGATCGAGTCAAGGTATCAGGGTATCGAGCCAGGTATCTGTTGATTGAGTCAAAAAAATTTCATTTTCATGAAGCTACATTTCATTATGTTCTGTTGATCATGTCAGTGGTATCTGTTGATTGAGTCAGGGTATCTGTTGATCGAGTCAAGGTTATATATAATGAGAGAATGATGACAATGCTGTTATCTTTGCAAAAATGTTGCTATAATCTTTTCCAATGTTGTTGGAAGAGTCAGTGTGTTTGTTGAGGTTGATGGAGTCAGGGAGACTGAAAGAGTTTAGAAAATATTTAGCCTATTGTGAGGCAGTCCTTTAGATTGGAGGAGATTAGTTTAGTATTGATTATATTGGCTGAAAATCATCCACATGAATGCATTATGGTTATTGCAATTTAAATCTCTCTACCAAATGACTTTAATGTTTAACTTGTTTTGGATCTGAAGGCAAAAAGAATCTGAGACAGAATGGCTTTGACAGTTACTATACTTTTCAATTTGCTACCATTGAGACTGTCTCCAGTCATTTCAGTCATTAAGATTGAATCCAGTCCTTTGAGTCATTAAGATTAATTCTAGTCCTTAGAGTCATTAAGATTAAACCCAGCCCTTTGGGTCATTAAGATTAAATCCAGTCATTTCAGTCATTAAGATTAAATCCAGTTCTTTGAGTCATTAAGATTGAATCCAGTCATTTAGATTAAATCCAGTCATTTCAGTCATTAAAATTGAATCCAGTCATGTCAGTCATTAGGATTAAATCCAGTCATTTCAGTCATTAAGATTAAATACAGTCCTGTGAGTCATTAAGAATAAATCCAATCATTTCAGTAATTAAGATTAAATCCAGTCATTTCAGTCATTAAGATTAACTTTAGTCCTTTCAGTCATTAAGACTATCTCTAAACCTTCAACTCGTTGAGGACAGTCTCAACCGGTGCTTAGACCAATGTTGTACTTCCTCTGGGTTGTGGTTGAGGTGAGTCCTGCCTTCTTCTGCCTTTCTGTCATTGGTTGAGCTTATCCCCTCAGTTGAAAGTGCGTACTTTCCCAATACTCTTTGCTCCTTTTTCCGCGTAAATTAAATGTAACCCAAGAGAAATAATGATCACATGCCGTTATTGACAACGTGCTATGGCGTGAAAATGCGACCATTTTTGGTTGGTGCTGTCTTCCCAAAGTAACAGCCGTTTATCGTAGGGTGACTGATGAGTGTTGGCCCTGGTCGCAGTCACTGGCCGACGACGCCTTTCCAGCCTCATAGCAGAGGGTCTGCTGCCGTCGACCGACCTCAAGACGGACACCTGATGATGTCTGACGCGCTGTCAGTTCATAGCAATTGGCTGTTGATCCTCTCGGCTGATGTCTGGCCTACACTGAGACGCAGCGCAAACGCCATTGGCTGCTCCAATGCGAATGAATGCCCCTCGGGGCTGTTCCAAAGAAAACTATCATGCATATCATTCGCATGTGAAGAATTTATAATTTATTCACATCAATATACATACATACATATATATATATATATAGTATGTATATTGATGTGTCTGGCGTTCATAGACGGTGCTTATCAATAGTCTTTTATGCTTATGTTCATCCCTTTTCCTCATATTCTCAGGGACTACACAGGAATTCTCGTTGACTCGTGAAAGATCTTGAGACATAACCATCAAAGTCATTGCTCTGATGTGTTTGTATTCTCTGATGTCCGTGTCTCAAGATCTAAACATTTCGCAAACAGTTGTTTAATTGGGTTTTATTTGATTGTGGCATTATCAAGCACATCCTTTCCAGGCAGTTGCTGTGATTCAGAATCCTAAAAGAATTCATCTCTTAGCACACAGAATATTTGACTGAAATATTTTGTGTGCAATTTCGTTTGCTATATGGTTGTCTGTCTTCAGAACTGTCTATGTTTTCTACTGCGCATTTGGAAACGCACAACATGTGTTCAGATGAGATTTTAACAAGAGACAGTTGTGGACTTGTCTTGGAATGACCCTGGTGGGCTTTTCTCTGTCCTTGCAGATCTGCTGTGCAGTTGGTTCTTAAGAGAAGCATTTGACTCAGTTTACCAACAGCAGCAGTCTGTACTCTGTTGGCTCTGGCTCTTCAGCATGGTCTAGTACTCGGACAATTCCTGGCGCTGTTGTCAATCTGGAATTAAAACTAAGGAATTACATCTAGAAATGAGATAATTGCACAAACTTATGCAACATGACCCTTAGTGCAGCACTGCTTAGGGTGAATGAGTGCCGTGAAGTAGAAGTTAGTGAGAATGCTGACCTCTGCCTGAATGGCTTAAACAGACTGAACGAATACAAAGCAGTGAGTATTTCATATTAACTCAATTAAAAGGCTAGTTATTAAAAAAGCCTGTTTAATTGACTCTGTGAAAAAGACTAGTCATTGGGGTTTGACACTGGATTTGTTTTAATGTCAGGCTGAAGAAAATATGGTTATGCACCAATAAAAAAACTTATTATAGAAGTAAAAAGTCTAGCATATGATAAAATAAAATAAAGTTTTATGTCTTGATTAATATATTTAGCTTGGTATAACTCTGACTATTACTGGTTAAGCCTTTTAAAATTATAAAAGTTTGTTCTGGAGAAATAGTAAGACAACTTTTTAAGTTTTTAGTTGTTTTGATATTGCACAAGTTTGAACTGTAACAAGTGACAGTTAAAAAGTAAAAACATGGTTTTTTAGGACCCTCATTTATTGACTTTTGGTAATATGGTAGATGGTGCAATCTATACAGTTACTTAAGAGATCATTTATGATGTAAAGTGTAAACTTGCCAGAGTGGAGCTCGTCAATGAGGACTTGTTCGAGTGGGTAAACGATATTTAATTTTGGGCATTTTTTTTCATATTTTTTTCAATTTTTTAGTTATGTCCGTAAAAATTTGATACATTGCGTTGTCATCCAAGCGTGACACGTGTGCAAAATTTCAGCTCTGTAGGTTGACAGAAACACACCGAAAAAAGAGTTGAAAGGACTCCGACGAACTGACGTCTAGTCATGACAAACTTTACGCAAGCCAAGTTAAAGAAAAGAGGGTAAATAAAATAAGTTTAAGCCAGTTAGTCGCTCCACAGTGCAAAGTGTTTTAAATTAGAACGTTTGGGCCAGAGGCAGAGATTTCGTTTGACAAGTGAGTGTAGCGATGTTCCTATTAAAACCCACATTTCTTATGCATTATTAACATTATAATATGCAGTCAATGTTAATTAGTTTAAATTAATTCAGAGTTAATTAATGCCAGCCTATAAATATAATGTAAAGGCGCTATAAGATTAAATTAGAGTCCTTAGTAACAGTGTTGTTGGGGAGAACTGGTCGTTGGCAATTTGACATTCAGGAGGCAATGTTAAAAGGTCTGATTTTGGCCATCGGTCGTCTGCTGGGGACTGTACGGCGGAAATGCGTCATCCGGGCTGCGGGAGTTTGCAATAAAATGTTCAGTATTGCTGGTGCCTAGAAAAAGTCAACACGTAATTCTCAAGTTGCGAACTCTCAAAGAAGTTTTAGGAGTTCGGACAGTTATTTGACCCTGATTCGTCTAGAACTGCTGAGGGGTGCGAATGGTGTAGTGGCGAACAGTACTGTGATCGTCGAGTAATGATGGATGTATTCTCCGTGTGTAATCAGGAGTTATTTTCGTTCTCGAACTATCGGTCATGAGCGGTGGAATGCAGAAACTCTTTTCACGTTAATATAGATGGACTGAGAGATTAATATCAGCATCTATAGTGTGTCTCTTCTGACATACTTGTCAACGGAATCGAGGTTACGCAAGTATCACCGTAAGTCCGATTCATCATTCGGACGTGACGAGTGTGAGTGGAGGACGGCACAGAAGCATTTGAGGTGAAGAGGCTAGAGGCAACAATCATCCGAGAAGAAGCAATCAATAGAATTTATACAAAGAAAGAATCCAAATGAACACTACAGAAATCCACTGCAGATCTGCTCCATTCCCGTGGGAGGTAGATATCTGACCTTAGAAGCGCTATTAGCTAATCTAGGCTGGCTAGGTAGTCATAAGTTAGATTAGTTCATAATCAATTTATATCTTGGAATTCTATTTTAATATTTTGCTGATTTTGACTGTTTTTGTAATATAATTGATGATGGAAAGTTTGCAGTAGTTATTGATTAATTAATACTCAATTGAACTCATGAATATGTATATGAAGATGCAGAATGGCCAGACCAAGGCAGAGTACGTTGAAATGTGTATATGCATCGTTACAGTGAGGGACACTCAATTACAGGGGTAAGAAATGTGGTGGGGACAAACGTATAGCATGTCCTCTCTCTGTAAAACGTGGGGGGGGGGGACTTGTCCCCTCGACCCCAGGGATCACCGCCTCTGGTTTGAACTATGAAATAAGTAAGTTTTAAATCATAAATTCTAGTGTTGAAATGAAAATACTGTGTATTAAGCAAGATATAACAATATTCTTTGTTTGCTATGATTTATCTTTTTAGAAGTAAAACAATGTTTTAGTTTTAATGTCATAAGTAAGTGTTGTGGAGGTAGAAAATGTCTACCAAAGTTTAACCATGTAAGAAATTACTATTATGATATATCGACAAAGTAAAAGTTGTTCTGTGAAATAATAGATAATTAAGAGAAAATTTAGTTATCATGAATCAAGTGAGCTGATATTTCCATTCTTCAGAGAGGTTGGAAGAGGGTTTGTTGTGACCCTTGCTAGACAGGAACTGTGGAAAATGAGCTTTGGTTGTACAGAGCCTGGACAAGAGCTCAGGATGTATATGGTTGTCGTGGAAAAGGCAATGCTCTGATAATGACGGTGGTGGTGATGATGATGAGCCTAAGTATAAGCTGATGTTTGGATTGACTTGACTGTGACCTGCTCCTCTTCCTCCTCTTCATCTTTTGACTTGTCAATGCAGCCAATCGAACCTTCGTCTGCTGGTTGCAAAGTGGACAGGTTTTTCGCTCAGTCTGCTTAACAGTAATTCCTATATATGAGTTGTTTGTAAGTTGAGTATGACTGGAGCCATATTTGCGTTGATCGCCATATGGCCTTTGGAGTGCCTGGAAGAATGATTGACGGCCGGGATACTGAAGCAGTCAATGTCTGCTATCATATTAAACAACAGAACTGATACATGATGCATGTATCAGATCCTTTGTTTAAAATGATAGCAGACATTGACCATGTAGTGGCATTGGTGGACCTAAGCGAATGTAGAGATGCCACGTCCTACTGTCTTTCTGAACTCATGATGACATTACAATCGCGCTATAAAATGTAATGCTTCTGCTAAAAATTCTATGACGTCATTGTTTTCATGTCACTCCAGTTTACGAGTTCGATATAAATAATGCGCTAAGACGTTAAATAACAAACCTCATTTTGACTAATAAGTATAATTGTTGCGACAAATGCTTTTAAAAAATGATGAAGCGACAAGGCCCTTTCGATAATAGTGTTGATGCCAAACGAGTGCGAAAAGCGATGACTGCAGGAAGAACATCGTGCGTTTCAGACCAACTGGGGACACGACTATTTTGTTTTATAGCTATAATAACAAAGTGATTTGTTTAATTTGCCGTGATGTAATCTTAAGTCGGCATAATGACACACCTAAATCACCCTCAAGACTTTCCGTGAGCGGGTGAGTTACACAAAGCACCATTATTTGAACATAAAAATCAAAATTAAAATAGGAGCAACAAATCTTTCACCGGTTAAACGTGCAGCTAGACCAACCGAAGTTTCATTTCCGATAGGCAGAATCTGTCTTCCAAAGATGCATACATAGGCCCCTCACTACATTCCTAGCCACCCTTCATATGGCCTCCCCTCCCATCATAGGCATTATCAGCATCAGGAATGCCACTCACTTAGCTTTTCATCAGTCTTACACTATTGATCAGTCAGCCTTGTCTCTTTCACGATACAGCAAATTTCCCTTGGTTGGTTCAACCTTAATTCAGCCCTTTTGGTTTTTTTTGTTAGGTTACCTTGTTGCTGTTCATGACTAGCTGCCTCATTGTCATGACAACCATGTGGGGTGACTGGCTGCCTCATTTTCATGACATAAAGGAATAAATTTATTAAATTTGGAGCTCTTCTGATATACTCTGGAAGCTTCTTTATGACTGTTATTTTAATAATTTGCTTTTGTTTTGCAAAATTTCTAGCCTTTTGTATTTTCTTTGCAGCCTGGGGAAAATAATAATGACATTACTAATACGATAAGCACTCTGAAAAGGATTGGGAGGAGTATCGGAACATTTGGAGGTCATACAAACAATTGAAGAGCTCGTTAAGTTGATGGTTCTCAATTAGACTCTGTTGATGTGTTTGTGTTTTGTCTTTAGAGAGCCACTCGTAATACGATGTTTTCACGTCTTTTCCGAGCGCACGGTCGGTTCTGTGCGTCTCGTCCATGGGAAGTGATCATCGGAACACTGATGCTGTCTGTCTGTGTCATGTCGATGGGTCTGTTCTCCAATGGACGCAAGGTCTGCGGATGGAACATGCGATGCGCCGAGAAACAAGATGTAAGCACTGCCAATATAAGACGACTGGAGAAGGAAGAGTTCCCTGCACTTCGAGAAAGCTTCCCTAGGCTTAGGATATGAATCAGGGAAACACCGTTGCCATTGTTGTACATATATATAATGTTATTGATCTTTTATACCATGAAAACATATCCATGGGCAGAGGGCAGCTTCCACTTTTTCGTTAGATCCACTGGTGGATTCGGGTTTGGGAGACTGCTCAGCCGAAAAGGTTAGAGTGTGGCATAGCCAAGGAATCTCTTAAATGAAAGGGGGACCCTTTTGGAAAGTTCTGCTCAAATATGACTCTTGTAGTTTCTCCTAAGATATGTGGCCACCATCCAACATGCATTACCCTATGTAATATTTCAATAGCTTCTATAATGCCTTACTGCGATGTGTCAGTTTGTCAAATAAACAAAGATGCATACTTACATACTTATGTCTGACATTGCCTGTCATTGTTCCATTCTTATTCTTTCAAGATTTAGCAAATCATTAGTATAGACCTACTGATATTCTCATTGGTTTTGGTTCTCCATTGGTTGATGTTTTGTATATTATTAGACAATGGTTATATAGAAGTTACTAAATATACAAATTACAATTCATGAGATTTGATGACTTTTGGAGTGACCTTTTGAACTTTTTAAATAATGCCAGATATTTAACTGGATAAAAAAAATTCCAATTTGTATTTTTGATATTGCATTTTCGTTTATACAATATCTCTGTGTTTTATAGCCTCCAGTTCCGGTTCATGTGATTCTGTTTATTACTGATTATTCATGTAATTCATCCATCTTTCTGGACAAGTGGAGCGTGTCCAGAGCAGGACTGCTCAGACGAGTGACTCTATTTATGATCTGTCTTTTGCACAGGATACAAAGAGTTCTGATTTGATAATTCTGACGATGGCCAGGTGTCTTGCTGTCATCTATCTCTACCTTCAGTTCAGGAAACTTCGTCGACTTGGTTCCAAATATCTGCTAGGTGAGCTGCATTCTTACTTTAACGGATAACATTGAATTATCTATCTAGAGGAGGATCTATTTATATCTCTAATTAATTATTAATTATTATTTATTAGTAACTGCTATTGGTGTCTAATGCAGCGCAAGGCATCAACCTTTTGGTGCTTAACGTGTTGAGAGGCTGAGCTACTCATAAATAAATAAAAAGATAATGCTTAGTATGCAATTAAAGGCTTCTATGGTGCTGTTCAGAGTTTATTATAAGGAGGTGACTACTTGCCTTTTGCCGTATATAATGTTTTGAATTTTTTCTCTATTTAACCAACTGCAAATCAACACTTTGGTGTCGCTTCGAGTGAAGCGTTTGTCAATCCTTTGATCAGTTGATCAGTTGTTATTCACAGTTATTGTTATCATTTGTCAAAGGCTTAGTGTTCTTGAATTAGCCTCAGTAGAGCAGTTGATTCCTGTTTAAGACAAAGTGGTTCTGGCAGAATCGTCCTTTGTTTGTTTCTTAAGTCTGAGAGAATTTCTACAGACTTTGTGTTTAAGTGAACTAGGTTTTTTCAAATGACTTTTGTTTCTTGTCACCTTCAGTGATACTTTACTTCAGAAAATAATTTTCACTTCAGTTCTATTTAAGTTCCTCAATTTCACTTCTATTTCAATTACAGGTCTTCACAAAATTTCAGTTCTACTTCAAATTCAGTTGTCTAAATAATTTCAGTTCACAGTTCAGTTCTAGTTGGAAAATAATTTCAGTTCTACTTGTTTTTACTTTACCGCAACTGAAGGTCTTCTGCAAGTGGGACAATCTGTCCATAGATTTGCTGTTGTTCCTCTAAAACTGAAGGCTATCGTTGCAGTCTGTGTTGGGGATTACTTGTAGCATGATGTAAGATATACATATATTTATCTTATGCCATGCTTGTAGGTACTGATGCAACTGAGCCGCAAATGCACCTTGACCTTGCGACACAGTCAAAATTCCTTGGAACAGAGTTTAGTGGACAAAAATTTAAAGTACATGCGTGTTGCTCTACATAAAACTGGGTGACAAAAAGTAGTAGGCCTTGTCGTGACCGAGTAAGGTTGTGGACCTAATTTAAGGTGGATTTTCTCGATGAGTCACCAGACTCACCACACACCTCGTTTGTGCTTAAGAGTGGTTGCATGTGCTTCATCGTCACTTGAATACAAGCACACACACAAACACACTCGCACACATAAGAGTTCCGATCGTCGCCCCTGATTGCTCCTCCCAGCATGTCCCTGATTGGTCAAGCGACTTCTGTTTCGCCATCGCTTCATGTCAGCGTCCGCCATCCTCCGTTCGAGCATATCCTCTGAGTGACCGCTCCAACGGTCCAGAGTTATACGACCTGCCCTACACATGCTAATAGATTTTTGTCAGCCAACTCTGGGAACGGATCATGACCCGCGTGGCGAATCTGTTGCTGATCAGAGGCGATCCATGGTGTCTTATCAGCCTCTCTCGAGATGTCTGGTGAGCATCTGGTGTGAGTGGCGCCATCGCTCGCTAGTCAGAAAGCTACGTTCATGACGGGCCTAAGTAAATTTAAAAAGATTTAAGTAATTTTCGTTTGAAAATTAATTTTCGTTTCCGTTCTAATTTCTGTTCCAGGTGATTGTTTTCCGTTCAATTTTGTTTCCGTTTTTAAAATAATTCCCGTTTCCATTTCAGTTCTACTTAAACGGAAATAAATAATTTCCGTTCTAATTTCACTTCACGTTAACGAAAATATCACTGGTCACCTTCAGAGCTGTTATTTTGTGTTGTTTGTTGTCAGGCATATCGTGTGTGTTGACGATTGCTGCTGGATTTGTCTTCAGTATTGGCATCGCAAACATTCTGGGCAGCGATCTGACGGGTCTCAAGTAAGTAAGAACCTGTTGAATGGTGCAGTTCCTAAGTACTACCTAAGTAGCACTAGTTTCAGTTTAAGGACACTGTGATGACAAAGATCATTAGCGTCGTCCTCCTTCTGTATCCAGGCTTGGGACTGGCACTGCCTGAGTGCTGACAGTGGAAGAGTTGATTTCTCAGGTGATTACAATTTTCCATTGCTGTCTTGTATGCAGTTCTGTGCAGAAACATTTCCAGTGATTTCTTTATATCAGTCAGATAGCCACGTGAGCACCACTTTTGTAACGTAATGAAATGTTGTTACCTATATTAAATGTCTTCATGCATACATGCATGCTGATGAGGGTGGAACTAAGTTTTCCCTTCTCAGTATGGGAAGCGCTTGTCGCAACACAATTTCGAGAAAAGGGCCAAAAATGACATGCAGGGTCAATAACATGTGTTTCAAGCTTGAATCAATTTCGAGTTACAAAGTTATTACTTTATCCCAAAACATTAGTTGGGTGATGAAATTTTACATTGTTGTCTGCTTAAACCACAAGCAAATGAAAGCGACCGTTTTTAATGCATATATGCTCTTAAACATAGCTGTCGCCCCAAGCTAGATTTTTCTTCTATTTGAAAATATGATGACTTAAACCAGCAAAGCATTTTTTTAAATTTTGTCAATTTTCCTTCCTAATTAAAAGTCGCCCAAAAAGTAGTGACATGACGTTACATAGAGAGTTTCCAATCCTCTGCATTACTGGTCCTTGGCAATGACCTTATTTTTGAAAATCCAGCCAATTGCGCATAAACAATGTCAGTTCTGTTATCTGTGTGTTCAGCGGAAGCATCGAAGCGTAATTTTTAGAGTAACATTATACGTTGTCAGTGAATACAATTATTGTGATTTTCTCGAATTGGTATTCTTGTGATGCAAGACTTCAAATTAGCATATCTGAGGTTCTACTGGAGTTATATTAATAATTTTTGCACTGGTAGACTGGTGATCTAATGTTGCAGAATGCGACTTTGGACTTCTTTTGACAGGGCACCTCATTCTATTTTGATGCATGTTGCAATTGGTGATGAGGATTTTAATGTGTGTTGTTGGTATTTATCATCTGTTTCAGTGAGGCTCTACCTTTCTTTCTTCTCCTCGTTGACCTGTCCAAGGCCTGCACTCTGGCACGATTTGCTCTCAGCTCCAGCTCACAGGTGGTTACATGTGCTTCATTGTCACTTGAATACAAGCGCACACAAACACACATATACACTTACACACACACACACACAAGCTGGGGGATATTGAAGTTCTGTAAAGCAGCCATGTAGTATGTTCTGGAATGACCATTTGCTTAACTCAAGCTACAATATTATACTCAACAAGCAATGGCTCTTCTTGCAGACTTTATACTGACCCAGACAGAGTCATTGAAGAAGATTCTTTTCATCTAAATCAACTGCTATGTTGAGCTCAGTTAGGAATGTATGAACATATGCTGGAGACCGTCCGTGATCTTGGCATAATGTTACAGTCTGATCTGTCGATGAAACTACATGTTACCACCTCCGTCATCAGATGCTTCCGCCAGCTGCGTCTCATCAAATCCTGCCTGAAGTCATTGCCCTTCGACGCTGCTCGTACTGCTGTCGCCAGTTTCGTGTTGTCCTGTAGACTACTGCAATAGTCTCCTTGCAGGAGCACCAAAATGTACATTAGACAGCCTACAGTCCGTTCTGAACGCTGCGGCGAGGCTACTCTTCAGACGATGACGCTTTGACCACGTGATGCCCCTTCTGCGCGACACGCTTCATTGGCTGCCCATACCACAGCGTGTAGAGTTCAAACTATGTCTACTTGTATACAAAGCGCTCCACGGTGTCGCGCCGGGATACATTGCAGATTTCTGCAGGCCAACGTCATCATGTTCAGCTGGTCTCCAGCTGCGTGGAGCTGTGCGTGGAGACCTTCTCCCCAAGACGAAGACCAAATTCGGTGATCGCGCTTTCTCTATTGCCGGCCCGCGCTGATGGAATAGCCTCCTGCCTGAAGTGCGTTCTGTAGCGTCGATTGAGATCTTTAGGGCACGACTCAAATCCCACCTGTTCAGGAAGGCATATCCCTGTTGAACTGATGTAGTGATTGTTATAGTACGGTTTTTTCGTGTTAGTTTGCTGATCTTGTCATTGTAAAGCGCCCTTGTAGCAGCATGGCTGCGTTACGGCGCTTTAGAAATAGTTAGTTTAATAATAATAATAATAATAATACAAAGACACATTTTGTAATGGAGTTTAGAGTATGTCTTTAAGAATTGTATATTTTTAAATAGTCACAAGTTCTGTGTCACTGGTGTCTAATGCAGAAGACATCAACCGATGGCGCTCATAAATTAAGCCTTTCTCAAATTATCTATGTCCAGAAGATGCGTCTTTTGAGACTGGGAGGTGGTTGGTCAATCCTCTCCTGGGACCAGTGTCAAGATAAGATGAATGAGAAATCAGGGTCGTCGTATGTGTATTGATGAGTTAGTTAACGATGTGTGAGTTGAGCTTTGTAGGCATGAGATCATCTGCTGCACATATTAGATCTGGCCTTTCAAGATTATTGAAAAATGTTTCTATTCCAATCATTCAAGTTCTGCCATTGTTCAATGGATTGTAAATCATGTTTTCTGGAAGCAATTATTAATAAGGCGTGGATTTATAGTGATGGTTACAGTGGAGTTTTTCTACACACAGCTTTTTCTCCAAGGCCATGCTGTCATTTTCTAGAGCTGACT
>OY365813.1:7500-92500 GCA_959347315.1 Bimastos eiseni | reverse complement strand
ATCTTCGTGTTCATTGGAGCTGAGTTGGAAATAGCTGCGATTTCAACCCCAACATCTCAATCGACAATCCAATGCAGTTACTACAGGGAATGTGTGGAATGTCATGGAATTATCTGGAAAATGTTAGACCTTGAAAACAGGTGTTTTTAAGAGAAGTCCTGGACAAGTGGAGAAATGGTGTCGATGTATGTTCTGAATGGTTTCTGTTTATTTGTTTTGCAGAGCTAGTCAGTAAATCAACAAAGGGACCATCCAACTCACACTTCTTCCTTGAAGATTCAAGCAGTGAAGATGAGAAGGAAATGGTTACCATAGGAACACAGACTGAGGAAGAAGATGGAAGGGGTGCTGAGAAGATGCCTCAGCTGCTGATGAAAATGTCACGATCACTTGAAGAGTGTCAAACTATTCTCAATTCTGAGGTGGGTTCAGTTCATATTTGTCATATTTTGTTTAGACAGGCTCTACAGTAGTTTGCCACCTGGCGAATGTAAATGAACTATTATTATCTGTTAAATCAGCATTTTCCAAACTGTGTTCCACGAAACCCTAGGGTTCCGTGAGGTAACGACATAGGTTCCACGGAAAACTTTCAGTGTGAACAGATTTTTTGTTTCAAGTTTTTATATCGGTCACTTCATAAAATCTATAAAAAGCCTCTTATATTCTAGCTTGCAAACTGGCGACATTAATATAAATAATTAGATGTAGGAATAATGCTGTATGTTTTTAACAAAGTGTTTTGTGAAATAATATTATAGCAGCATTTTGAATTTTTTATGGTTACACATCAAGAAACTAATTTTGCCAGGAGAAGAAGCAAAAGCATCAAACATTTATAAACTTGACCTAATTTTTTCTTATTTTGCAATGCGGTTTGGGCCTGCTTCATAACTTTGTTTATAAATAATCTTAAAACAATTTGAAATAAATTATACATAGGATACTTTTTGCTTAACATATAACTTAATATGGAAAAGAGGTAAAATCTTATTTTAGCGTCGTAAATTACCTATGTTAATAAATAGCGTCATAAATTATTCTCCATGGCAAATCAGGTTAAGCATCGTCAGCGTCTGTAGTCCAAGCGAGGTTTGTGAAAAGAAGTCTGTTTAACTGTGAGCTGGGTTTATGAAAATTTTTGTTTAAAACTGGGAACTGGATTGATGAAACGAATCATGCTTCAATGGACGCTGGATTTATGAAAAATTGTGCTCAAATGGATGCTGGATTGACGAAAAGATTTGTCCTCCTTATGCAATGATGAAAAGATGCAATTAAGAAATGAATCACGCATAGGCCTAAAATAGAAACTGGATAGAAATGCGAATTTTACTGACATGGAACCTTTCTCATTATTACCGCTTTCCTTTTGGTGGAAATTCTTTCATCATTTTCACTTCATTTAAGCAGAAATCTCAACATTAATCCAGATTTTCCCGAAAGAGAATTCATCATGTCATTCATTGTCATCGAATTTTGTGTTAGGCCTATTATTAATCTAGGCCTAATGTAGACCTGTTATTATCTACATTCTCAAGCGTTGTGTCTACATCAGAATGTAATGGTTTTTAACGGAGTTCCGCGAAATATTTTTTAGATCAAAAGGGTTCCGCGGCCAAAAAGATTGTGAAACGCTGTGTTAAATAGACACCGTGTACATGGCGCCACCTGGCGAATGTAAATGAACTAATTTTTATCGCGCATAGTCCGTTTGGCATTCCCGTGGATATAGTTGAGTGTTAAGCTAGTGTTTGGCAGCGGTAACGATGATGCCATTGGAGTTTATGTATCAACTGCCAAACCAAACAGATGAACAGATATTCATTAAACATTTGATAGGTTGGTGCGAGATGTCTGACAGATGAAGAGGTCTTGATGCTCATTCAAAGCAAACACATTCCGGCATATAAACTGGAGAGCGTTCTTGGAGATCACGGCCGAGGTGTTGCCATCAGGTACGCACGCAACAGAACCGAGTGATTATGAAAATCCGTTTCAGTCAGAACTTTCCTCAGTCAATGTTAATTTCTTGTT
The DNA here is from genome assembly GCA_959347315.1 of Bimastos eiseni. Taxonomy (NCBI): domain Eukaryota; kingdom Metazoa; phylum Annelida; class Clitellata; order Crassiclitellata; family Lumbricidae; genus Bimastos; species Bimastos eiseni. The sequence goes on along the minus strand of OY365813.1, from coordinate 90,463 downwards.
GAGTCTTTTTAATTTCATTAAGTGTAATAATTATATCTGATCTTAAAACTTCTCTATCCAAGATCTCTTTGAGAATTTTCATGTTTTTGGAGCCTCATTCGCCTACAGATGAACCTGACATTCTTGTTAACGTTTTATTATTAGTCCATAATATTAAGGCAAGAGAGCCATTGAAAGAGGTTCTTATGAAACTCATGAAAGAGTCAATGTGTCTCTGGTCATGCAATCCAGAAATTGATTTCTTTAATGCTCAGAGGCCAATGTCAGCCATTTTCCTTCCAGCCTCTCATTTGTCTGTGAAGGTTTTGTTGACTGATGATGTTTGGTATTATGATAACAAAGCCATAGAAGTCATTGGATAATTTATTTGCTTTGAAGGTTTTGACATTCGACTGATTGTTGTTTTTAGACGACGAACAATTGCAGAGTCTCTTGTAAACGCTGCTGCCATCAGTAACTTACCATACACGGACTACAACTACAAATATGTAAGTGTTGCATTTGTTGCTATTTTAAGCTTTTCGGATTCTTGGCAGAGGTGACCATGTTGGTGGGAGTGGTAGCAGTGGAAATGGGGGTGGGATTGGTTTTGGTGGGAGTGGGAGTGGTAGCAGTGGAAATGGGGGTGGGATTGGTTTTGGTGGGAGTGGGAGTGGTAGCAGTGGAAATGGGGGTGGGATTGGTTTTGGTGGGAGTGGGAGTGGTAGCAGTGGAAATGGGGGTGGGATTGGTTTTGGTGGGAGTGGGAGTGGTAGCAGTGGAAATGGGGGTGGGATTGGTTTTGGTGGGAGTGGGAGTGGTAGCAGTGGAAATGGGGGTGGGATTGGTTTTGGTGGGAGTGGAAGTGGTAGCAGTGGAAATGGGGTGAGATTGGTTTTGGTGGGAGTGGAAGTGGTAGCAGTGGAAATGGGGGTGGGATTGGTTTTGGTGGGAGTGGAAGTGGTAGCAGTGGAAATGGGGTGAGATTGGTTTTGGTGGGAGTGGAAGTGGTAGCAGTGGAAATGGGGTGTGGGTGGGTTTGCTTATGGTGGTAGTAATAGCAGTGGAAATGGGGATGGGATTGGTTTTGGTGGGAGTGGAAGTGGTAGCAGTGGAAATGGGGTGAGATTGGTTTTGGTGGGAGTGGAAGTGGTAGCAGTGGAAATGGGGGTGGGATTGGTTTTGGTGGGAGTGGAAGTGGTAGCAGTGGAAATGGGGTGAGATTGGTTTTGGTGGGAGTGGAAGTGGTAGCAGTGGAAATGGGGTGTGGGTGGGTTTGCTTATGGTGGTAGTAATAGCAGTGGAAATGGGGGTGGGATTGGTTTTGGTGGGAGTGGGAGTGGTAGCAGTGGAAATGGGGGTGGGATTGGTTTTGGTGGGAGTGGGAGTGGTAGCAGTGGAAATGGGGGTGGGATTGGTTTTGGTGGGAGTGGGAGTGGTAGCAGTGGAAATGGGGGTGGGATTGGTTTTGGTGGGAGTGGGAGTGGTAGCAGTGGAAATGGGGGTGGGATTGGTTTTGGTGGGAGTGGGAGTGGTAGCAGTGGAAATGGGGGTGGGATTGGTTTTGGTGGGAGTGGGAGTGGTAGCAGTGGAAATGGGGGTGGAATTGGTTTTGGTGGGAGTGGAAGTGGTAGCAGTGGAAATGGGGTGAGATTGGTTTTGGTGGGAGTGGAAGTGGTAGCAGTGGAAATGGGGTGTGGGTGGGTTTGCTTATGGTGGGTTTGCTTATGGTGGTAGTAATAGCAGTGGTAATAGCACTCCCACCAAAACCAACCCCCATTTCCACTGCTACCACTCCCACTCCCACCAAAACCAATCCCACCCCCATTTCCACTGCTACCACTCCCACTCCCACCAAAACCAATCCCACCCCCATTTCCACTGCTACCACTCCCACTCCCACCAAAACCAATCCCATGGGGATGGGATTGGTTTTGGTGGGAGTGGAAGTGGTAGCAGTGGAAATGGGGGTGGGATTGATTTGCGTGGGAGTGGTAGCTGTGGAAATGGGGTGGGATTGGTTTTGGTGGGAGTGGAAGTGGTAGCAGTGGAAATGGGGGTTGGATTGGGTTTGGTGGTGGGAGTGGTAGCAGGGGTATCTAATCCATGTGATGTCCAGATCATCAGTTTCTGATCGCAATGTAGGGTGAGCCCATCAAATTCCGATATGACCAAGTGATGGTGTTAAAGTGTAATAAGTAGTAAGTATCTTTGTTTGATTTGAACAGACAGATCACAGTATGGTTACAGGTTCAGCATGAAAAGATGATCACAAGTTGTTACAGGAGTCAAATGTCACTGCATGGCAGCAATACAAGGCGCCCATCACGTTATGCAGCTGATTTAACTAATGTCACCGCCTAGCAAAAGAAGTACTAGTCAATCATAGGGATAGCAGGAAGTATGTATGTACTTGATTGAACCGCTTGCAATCGCACTGCGGGCACATCATAATATGAACGTTCAAAAAATGTGAACTCTCAAAATAAACATAGCAAGCAATTACACAGCAATTAGACATCCTCAAAGTAGTTAGAGCAAAATAATGTACACTCATAAAATAATCATAACTAGCAATTACACAACAGACATCCTATGAGTAGCTAGAGTAAATAGAAATCAGGCAATACTGGGCCAAGTTACACTCACAATAGGAACAATAGATTCAATTGTATAGCATTCGTGTGATAAAACCACATTGAGTTAGTGCGTCAGCGCGCGGGATCTCTCGATTGTGCGATCGAGGACGGAGTGAATAGGTAACATTCTTTAAAGGTGGCAAAAGACAATTTAAAACATGGCAAGGATTGTGTAGCACAGAAGAGAAAAGAGAGGAATCTGCACGACCACAGAGGTCGTCAAGAGTCACCTGGTCAAAAGGCAGAATCTTGAGCCGTATCAGTTTCCTTACAATTACATTGAGACGCATTCTCTGGCCAGCATTAGCAAAGCCTGACCATGCAGGGGAAGCATAGAAGAGGCAGGAAAGCGAGATAGTCCAAGCTACATCATATAAGCACGTCCCCGACAGACCATGAGCAACAAGGATGCGTAGTGCATAGAGTGATTGGCTGGCCTTTATGCAGATCCCGTCAATATGTGGGTCAAAACCAAGTCTATCGGTAATAATTACCCCTAGTTTAACAGATGATGCTACCCTTTCCACAACTAGTATAGGGGGTGGGAGATTTTGGTAACTTAGATAGCGGGCACCTAAATATCATCTCTTTAGACTTATTACCATTGAGCTTGAGATTGCAAGTAAGTGCCCATGTAGCTCCAAGTTCAGAGCTTGTAGTGTCTATAGCAGAAGCAGGAATCAGAATGTAGCGTATTTAAGCAATCTGTTGCTGTGATGGGCAGATTTCAGGCCAGAAATTGACACCACAAAGTTAGGCAGTCCAAGCCCAGATCCCTGAATGATACTAGCATTTATTTTACATAAGGCAGATACTTGACCATGGAATTTAGTACAGTGCTGACGGTTTTGCAAGAGTGATACGATCCAATTATACAGAAAATCAGGTAATGGCAAAAGAGCAAGTTGTATCAAAGGCACGGGAGAAGTCAAGTGAGATAAGACGTGCATAGGGCTCTTCTTGTAACATATCTAGAATTCCATGAGTCAGAGCAGCAAGTGCAGGTGTGGTAGAGTCAGTGGGAATCGAATTTACTTCCTCTGCTCTTTGCACATGACCATTGTGTCACTCAACTTGGTGTTCCATCAGTTGATGTCATCTACAATAGATACTGGTGCATAGAAGCTACAAATTACAATTACGGGCTCCATGTTTGCCTTTACCTGAGTATTTGATTTGATTGTTTTTGCCACAGGTGTACGGTGCATGCTGTGAGAACGTTATTGGCTACATGCCCGTTCCGGTCGGAGTGGCTGGACCTCTGCTCATCAACGCACAGAAGTACATTGTTCCCATGGCAACGACCGAGGGGTGCCTCATCGCCAGCACCAACCGAGGGTGTCGCGCTCTCTCGGTAAACAACCCAAAGACATCTCTTCATATCTCTGGAAAAGTCGTTATCTCATTATGTCTCAACCATTCCTGGCCATTATTCCATTCACTGCACTTGTTCCAACTCTTTGGAATAGGTTGCATGGCCACCCAAAAGCCACAGGCTCTAAGGGGCCGTTCACATATTATATAACGCTCTAGGGGTAGGTGGGTGGTGGTGGGTAGGTAGGTGACATCTCTCTCTATCTGTCTGTTTTGTTAGTGTCATATTGTGTGGGGTGGGAGAGGGGGTAGGTTGAAGGTTTCGTTATATAACAAACTTTTTCAGCTTATGCTATTTTGCCTGTTTGGCTGCCAATTGGAAATTCCATGTACCACGGACCTTCATTGTTTAATCGAAGTTCACAATACGTTGTGAACCAAAACTAGCATCATTAGCTGCCACCTGGCGAATTGATTTGACGTTCTCACTTATTATTTATAAATCCACTTTTAACAATTTCCTGTTTACAATTTAAAAAATTTCATATGCAGAGCTTTAAATGCTCTAAAATTCAATTCTGTGTGCTTTGTTTTGATTCTGGTTTAAATTAAAATTAATTCACGTGAAATCATTATTTTGGTAGGTATTATCATGATGTTTGATTTCATTTTCTATAACATGTGTAAATAGTTTATGTTTGCTTAAATACCCAATTGCAGTTGTAGTACGCACTCTGTATACATCATACGTTATTAAATAGGTAGAGTTGTACTGTGAAGTTATCGATAAATACCTGATAGTGCAATATTAAACCAATCCATTCTGTGTGATACCGTAATGCTCATTTCTAGTGCAAAACAGGAGGGAAACTAAAATGGTGCTTTTAAATAGGATGTACGTTACTATCATGTATCATCATGCAGTATTAGTAGGCCTATATGTAGATATATGGTGACAATCGTCGACTACCCAATTAGTTACCGTAATTAATATAAGTGAATTTAGTGCCATTAAAGTGCGATTATTAAGATGCAGAGGAGCTTATACATCCGGTCTTATCATCATTGGCACAAGAGAGTACACAATTTTAAGGTAGCTTTTGTTACATTGCTAATTGGGCATATGAGGATTTTTTACTGCAGTTTTTGAAATGGATAAAGGCAATTATCAGCTGAGTCACTACTGTTAAAGTGCTAAATAACATTGTATTGTTATTGAAGTGTCAAATTGTGTCGATTGCATGTCTTTTAATGTGCTTATAGGCTGGGGTGGGGTAGGGGGGTGGGTAGCATGTCTTTTATATAATATAGGGGTGAGGGGTGGGGGTCACAGCTGCTGTTATATAATGTTATTAGGGGTAGAGGGGTGGGCTAAAAATTGGGATTTTATGCGTTATATAATATGTGAACGGCCCCTAAGGTGCTTCCTCTCTTCCATAAGCACCTGAAGAGACGACTGTGTTCTATGCTTGGAGCATTTCATTTACACCGTTTATGAAGCAGCTCTTTAAGAAAACGACTCAGATAATCATCAGTCTTCTGTTGTCATTTCACGATCGCCCGATGATGATGATGATGATGATGATGATGATGATGATGATGATGATGATGATGATGATGATGATGATGATGATGATGATGATGATGATGATGATGATGATGATGATGACGACGACGATGATTGTTTCTGTTGAAGAGAGGTCATTTCTAAACCTGTGAGGGTTTACAATTAACAGTGCCAAATTCAAGCAGTTCTCAAGGAAGTCATGCATGAGATTTGAGTTAAGCTGAGTCTGTGATGTGAAGAACATTTGCTGGGTTCAGATGTGAGTCGCTTGAAGGCGAGATACAGTCGTATTAGATGATCTAGTGATCTTTCTCAGTGGTACACTGCATCTCTAAAAGCCCTTGGGATACTATTGACACCCGTATTTTACCTATTCCTGTGATTTAATTGTATGTTGGTGGAATTTCAGTCTGGAACGGGTGTCAAGACGACGATCATTCGTGATGGAATGACACGTGCGCCTCTCGTCCGCTTTCCATCTGCTAAGAACGCCAGTGAAGTGAAGTTTTGGTTGGAGGACAGAGACAACTTTGATGTTGTGGCTGAAACATTTGACAGCACAAGCAGGTGAGAACAGGTCATCAAGACGTAGTACAACTGCCTTTGCTTTATAATACCATAGACATATATGGAGATGGGAGGTTCAATATTCCCTGAGATTGGCCATTCATACATAGAGCAGTTATACCTAGTTGACCTGATTGCGACTTGGATTTAATGTGTATCAGTTGAAGGATTGTGTAATAGACACTGGTGCTATAGCAGTTAATGAATATGATTCTTGATAATATTGATAGATAATATTGTTTTCAGATAGGCTGTGTTAGTAACTGCAGACAGTTTTATCAATTGTATTAAAAATATTTAACAGTGGCCTCTTCTAGTTTTCTGTTGCCTTATATTGGCTCCAATAGACACCAGTTCTTTTGGAACTTATATTGGCTCCATTTGACCCAGTTCTTTGGGGACTTATATTGGCTCTATTTGACCCAGTTCTTTTGGAACTTATATTGGCTCCATTTGACCCAGTTCTTTGGGAAATTATATTGGCTCTATTTGACCCAGTTCTTTTGGAACTTGTTCATTGATAAACATGTCTGTCTTATTTCATTGGTATTTGTCTTTGTGAAACTTTTGAGAATTTTTGAGTTTTTAAAAGGTGCTCAAATGTTGTGTATAAATGCCGAGATATACTCATGATGAGATGTTGTCGTTGTTGTTGCAGATTTGCTCGGCTGAAGAATCTGGTCGTTGTTCAGGTTGCACGCAGTCTCTACATTCGTTTTGTGGCTGTGACGGGCGATGCAATGGGAATGAATATGCTCTCTAAGGTCAGTCAGCCTACCAACGATCTCTACGTCTCTCTGTTCTGTGTCTCTTAGTATCTGTCTCTCTATCTTTACATCTGTCTGGTTTTGTCCTGTATCTGTCTGTATGTCTCTCTCTATCTGTCTGGTTGTGTCCTGTTTCTCTGTCTGTCTGTCTTTCTTTTTTGCTCTTTGTCTCTGGTTCACTGTCTGTCTTTCTCTTTGTCCTTCTTTATCTCATTGTTAGTATACTTGTGTTTTATTTGCTCACCTCTACTGATGCTGCTGCTGCTGTGCCTGTTGTGTGTTGTCTAAAGGGGTCTGAGAAGGCATTGAACATGCTTCAGGAGAAGTTCTTTCCAGACATGGAGATTGTCAGTCTCAGTGGAAACTTCTGTACGGATAAGAAGCCGTGCGCCATCAACTGGTATGTCGTCATCGTTTTTGCTGATCGCTTGAGAACAGCAGCAACAGTTAATACTGTTTTATATTATCATGATTAGCATTCTAAGAGTGGCGTGCTAAGAGGTCGTCGTCATCTGTGGTTCGCTCATAAAGACATGTATAAATGTATTTCCTTTATTTTCTCCTCATTCTATTACAATTTCATAATGCCTACTGCTGTACAACTTGTGCCTTAAACATGAAATTCAGTCATGCAGCTGTGCACCTAATCATAAGGGTTTATTTGCAGTATGAAAGTAGACCTCCCTCTTCAACTCAATATCTTCGATATTAACTGGGGTGCTTCTGTTTCTGCCTGTATTCTTAGGACTTCTTTTCCCACAGGGCTTTTTGCACTGTGACCACCTTTGATTAGATTGTAATGTGAGAGTTGCTATAGAAAAATGTGAATACAATACAATGATTCCTTTTCTGTTTGTATGCAATCAATGGAATAAGCTTTAATTTCAGTTACTTTTATAAGTCATTTAAATCAGAGAATTTTACAATTCTGCCATGGAAGAAGTCGTTGTATTGTCTTCTGTGAGGGAAATTGGCAACAGATGTCTAGATTAGCAACACATGGACTCATAATGATCTCTGTTCTTGAAAGTTCTTTTTCCATTGATCAGACTCTGTCTTTTGGCTGTTATGTGGTGGCGTGTGTAGGTTATGTCTTCCCCAAATACATCTAGTAATGCATATTGTATGCAGTCTTCTTTTATTCAGTTGATCATGTGCATCTGTTAGGATTGAAGGAAGAGGAAAGTCAGTCGTAGCGGAGGCGATCGTATCAAAGGACATCATCAAGAACGTTCTCAAGACTTCCGTGTCTGCACTCGTTGACCTCAACGTCAACAAAAATCTTGTTGGATCGGTCGTTGCCGGCAGCATCGGAGGATTCAATGCCCATGCAGCCAACGTCGTCACGGCGATATTCATAGCAACCGGACAGGTAGGATCAAAGCCCTCTCATGATCTCACACCGACACACTCATGTGCACACATACACGCCTATAATGCGTATCCGAGAGCGTTTATGTCTGCATCTGTCGAGTCCACCTATGCCGAGTCTAAGTCGAGTCCGAGTCCACCTATGCCGAGTCTAAGTTGAGTCCGAGTCCACCTATGCCGAGTCTAAGTCGAGTCCGAGTCCACCTATGCCGAGTCTAAGTCGAGTCCGAGTCCACCTAAGCCGAGTTGAGTCCGAGTCCAGAGTTGCGAGAGTCCGAGTCCTAAATGTCTGAGTCCAAGTCAGAGTCCAGGTACACAAAAACACACAATAAAAGGTCTTGCTGAAAATCGACAGTTCAATATAATGTTATATAGCACAAGGAATGACATGACTCGGGACTTTGGCTCGAAGCCCTTGACTCGAATTTTGACTGGGTGAATTGGTTCCGAGTCACGATTTTGGGATGTTATCTCACTGCAAAAATTATGTGTGCTCACTGCTTACTTGCTTAAAATGGCTACCATTCTAACCTAGATTGTATAATTAGACCCAGCCCTGACAGCCCCCATCAGATCAGAGCAATGACCACTCTCAATAGGGCTGGCAATAGGGGGTTGTTGCATTTGAACGACATTTTGTGGTAACAAAGACCCTTAGCGTCGCCCTCCTCCTTTATACAGGCTTGGGACTGGCACTAGCCGAGTACTACCAATAGCTGCACAGTGCACACGCCACCTATACCTCATCCTCTAATTAAAGCTGTGACCGTTGCTGTCTCGCCTCTCTTGTGCATCTAGAGGTAAAATCATTGCCATGGTAATGGACTGGCTAAGTGGGGCTTCCGTGTTCAGTTGTGGGTGGGGTATTATCGAGGCAACATAAATAACATGGCGTCTCTTATGTGTGAGATATATGGGCCCCTATGTTTCAGTGCCCGCCTGCCCTCCACAACAAAGACTTAGTTTTGGTCTTTTGTACTCATGTAAATGACGTCACACATTGCACAACATACACATACAAACTCGAGTCCTTTGCCGGACTCGAGTACTACATCACTGGTGTATAGCCTGAGCAAGTGAATATATTTGGAAAATTACATTATTCAGGAGTTATTTCACTGATTTTGGTTGGGAGAACCACAAATGAATTCTTTCTTGAAGTCAGATTACAGCTACAATATTTACACATGACGCAAAACTTTATTAATAAAATGAATTTTAATTGTAACATATCTGTATATAACATGTGATCTGAATTTACTGACATATCCAGCACTTAGATATTTAGCTGTGTACATTAACATTTTACAGTGAGTCCTTGGCATTAACAATTGACGTTTAATACATTTCAAAAATTACTTATAGCTCTCGGAATGAGGTCAAGAGCTCTGAGAAACTCAGTTTGTACAAGTATAAAAACTCTTATAGGATGCAATGCATGCACACACAATTCGGACAAAAAAAAATGATGGAAGATTATGATAATTATTACATCTTAGCCATAAAGATTGCATCCAATCTTAGTTACTGACTTCAACATGTCTTTATTTAGCATAACATAACATGTCCAGTACTGTGATATTTAGCTGTGTTACTCTAACATGAAATGTTCTACTCTTAAATCTTATGCATATATAATAGACCTACATACAAAACATGTGAATTATCTATAAGATGTCTCGTCGTAGATGTGATATAAGATTATAAATATTGATACTGGTGATGATGAGGGTGATATATATTATATATATTATAAATATATATATATATTATTATTATTGTTATTAAATTTGTAACGTGCACAAGGTCACACCTAAATGTGAATCTGAGGCGCGGATAGTCAGTCGCCAGGAGAAGATGCAATTAGATTTCCAAATCCTTGAAAGCCAAAGAGAAATAGTGAGTTTTGAGTCGCTTTTTCAAGGAAGGAAGATAGGTTGGCCAAGTGTGCAATGAGGTGAGAGAATACATCAGAACACGAGACGATGAGTGATGTAGGTATGAAGTCCAATGCTGATGATTTAGGAACCATGCTTTTGAGAAGATTAAAGACTTCAAAGAATGTGACAGGCGGTATGTCATCGAAGGCAGGGCCGAAGAATTCGGAGTCAAGCAGCAGGTCACTCCACACTAAATTAACAACATATCTAGCAATTTTACATTTAAGATCAATAATTTTGTTTAAAAAAAATGCTGCAAGATTTGCACACAGAGTCTGATTTTCTGTGTCTGAGCGTTGGCAGTTGTTTCTATCCTTTGAGTGTACAAGACGCTGAGCTATGCGCCATCAGTCCCGAGGATTCTCAGCACTTTCAAGTTGGCTGCAGAAATACGAGTTTCGTGAATCGTTTATGAGTTTTTTTGTTACACGGCAGTGTCGACGATAACACTGTCTATCCTCATCAAGTCCAGAATGTTTCCACTTTCTTTCAAGTCGACGACGTTCCTTCTTCGCACGGGATGCTTCAGATGAGAGCCATCTAGTAATAGGTTTAGATGGTCGCCTGTAGCAAGTCTGAATCGGAGCGAGTTTGTCCAATATCAGTGACACTGTTGTTTTCATTTGTTCTGCAAAATCGTTTGCACTGCTTGCAGGAGCTGTGAATAGGTCTGAGTCAATTAACGTGTCACTGAGTGTTAAAGGGTCTATTGCTTTGATGTTTCGGAATACATGACTGGTTGGCGATGAATGGAAGTCATTATTTTACAAAGTACTAATTTGTTGATCCGATATAAGACCAGCATCGTTCACGTGCGTGTCATAGACTGTTGTTCGATCATCGGCTGCTAGAACGTCTAAGATGTTATCTCCTCGGGTAGGGATTTCAACATACTGGCGGAGACCGTAGGTATCGAAGATATCGGCCAGTATGCTATTCATTCGACCTCCAGATCCAGGGCAATTAAGATCTCCACAGAGCACAAGTCTTTCACCAGCCTCAACACAAATGGATGAAATTAGGTTGGCAAGGTCGTTGTAGAAATCTCCTATTGTACCCGGTGGGCAGTAGATGTTTCCAATAGTTATAGATGAAGATGATCTACCCAAACGAACTAGTTGAAGTTGAAACGAGGAAGTGCAGAGCCTTGAGGATTGAGGATGTATGCTGACCTCTAACGTGGACCTGTAGATAAGAGCGAGACCCCCGCCAGACACTGAACGACCTAAGGATCCATTCCGATGAACATGGAGAACAGAGAAGCCTTCAGGAGCAATGTCACGCTTGATACAATCAAGAGTGTCAGCACAGATCCATGTTTCGCATAGAGCCAGTATGTCCAGCCTCTCATCTCTGATGAGATCATGTATGATGGCTGAGCGACGGATGGCTGAACGGATGTTGAAGCTACCAAAGTGTATAGATGATGGTTTCAATGTAGACTTATTAAACTGGACTTTGCGGGAGAGTGGCCCAGGGTTGCTTTCAATATCACCCGATAGTAACAGAAGCAGTGCAACAGCTATGCATGTTAAAGAACGACGGCGCTGGGGACGAAAGGGCCGGCCGGTACGTACCCATAACAAAGCCCCTGTAATGTGACGCAGCGCGGGGCTTACTCGTACAGTTAACGCTTGCATGGGGCAACTTTGCAACATTCGATGACACTGCACATTCGTATCAGAGTACGACGAGTAGAGGTGAAATTGCCAGACTGATAACCGCTGTTGATAGAGTAAAGTCGTTAAGAGGTCAATGTCAACACCCAGAGTTACGTTCCGACTCGCTGTGCTACAAGCGTCTAACGGCTGCAGAAGATAAAAACGGTTTCTAAAATTTAAATTCTCGTACTCCGCCGTGAGAAAAACTGTTTCATTTACCGATTGATGAACAGTGATCAAGTTAGTGGTGAAATAAATCCATAATCCGAGATATAAAAGAAGCACAAAACTCGACCAAAAATAAGAAAAAAAATTTGTGAATACGTGTAAAAAATTTTTGCGTCCATCTTGGCCACCTGGCGACTAACAAACTTATATTTGTTTATTTGGAAAAAACACAATCTGACAAATATACTGAAATGCTAATATGAGTGACAGTGATCAAAGTAACTAGAATTAATAACAAACTAGTAAATATTTGATACAATGATGTGGGGTAAATACGAGGGTTGTCTTTGGGTGGGAGAACATGGATGTGTCCTCTAGGTCTTAATTGGTGAATGGAGCAGGGACGGAGTGAAGGTACGAGTATGTTAAGAACATGTTTGGGTGTTTGTAAAACTGACAAAAGGAGTTTATTTATAAAGAGCAGCAATGAAATTCAACTTTGATTAAACACTATTAATAATGGTTATTCATTACGTATAGTTTAGTACAAGTGCTATGCATTCCTTTTGCAAGTGACGACTATCATCTATTTCTAATACTTTGAGTGTTATTAGGCCTATGTTGGTGTTGCAGACTTTCTGAGGTCATTTTTATTACTATTATGGAAATCTTAAGATTTGATTAAACTAGAGAAATTCATCTTTTTTTCTACTAAACAGTGAAATAAAACAGACATTTGTCCAATTACGTTGTTAGACGTTGATGTTCTGCAATACAGCTATTTTTCTACTGGTTGTCCAAATGTTTCCGTAAAGAGAATTCTCAATTGCCATGACTTGACCGACTGTGAGACAAATCAATTTAAAAGAAAGATTCTCTTACCTTTCGGTTGGTGGACTTCTGTTTTCATCTTGATTCTCAACTGCAAAAATGAAACTCTTGTCAGATTCAGTGAGCACTGCTCAACATGCCGACATTCAAATGAGACCATGCGTTTGACATGTTTAGGCTGTACTGCCTACAAATTAAAGTATTAAGAAAACATAATCACTTGCAATGTAGAAGTGAGATAACACAACAAGATGTCATGATAAATGTTGGCTGTATAGGACTGACTTCTTCTCAGCTGATGAATTATTTTCCAAGTACTTTACTTCAAGAGGTTTTTCACCAGCATTTTCACCCTCTTTGAGATCGTCAGGGCTGTTAATATTGCGATAAAGTATCACGATACTTTGGTATGGCGATACTTTTGTCAGTATCGCAGCGAGTATCGTGATAGTTTTATTTTGCTGGTATCGCATGTGTATCACGATACCTATTTTTAGCCTGTCAGCGATACTCGATATCAATACTTTTTCTCCCTGAAATTTATGTCATTTCTCAAGAAATATGAGAAGTTAATTGTTCCGCTTTTATAAGTTTATGCCTATATATAAATATATATATATAATATATATATATATATATATGTAATATATATATATATATATATGTAATATATATATAGCCTCTTTCAGCCTTATCCTTGTCACGAACATACATGTATGGAATAATTATTTGTGAAATGACCGAAGTAGGCCTGTGTCCTCCTGTGTTCACTGGTAGAAGTGGTTTGCCTAATTAATTTGTCTACTTCAAAGACATTGTGATTGGCCCAAGGACCAATATGCACAGGATTGGAGAGTCCGCATATATGTTCCCTCGTGTCAACAGTTTTGGGCGATATTCGGAAGCCAGAAGTTTAAATCCTTTTAAAATAAGTTTAAATAATAAGTTAATTCATCAACCTTTAGTCATGAAGCCAAATATATGAATAACTACCGGACTAACTAACTAACTATTTTACTAACTAACTATTTTACATTTTGCTGACATATGTCAGCAAAATGTAAAAATGCTGTTGGATGTTTAAAGCGCCATATTTTTAAATAGAAGCAAAATTTAGATTGGGGCGACATCTGTGTTTAAGAATAAAGCGTGTATATGGAAATATGATGAGTTACCATTCCTCTTATCTCGATTCCTTGTGATTAGCCAAATTTAGGAAATTTTTATATAATTATCGGTGCATGAATTCTAATTCATGCTAAGGTCGAATTTAGCAAGCCTATTGAAAAATATTGTTAAAGTATTGGTATTGGTATTGCAATACTTTTCAGAAAAAGTATTGGTATTGGTATTGCGATACTTTTAATTAGAAAGTATTGGTATTGCTATTTTTCCAGTATTGTTAACAATCCAGTATTGTTAACAATCCAGTATTGTTAACAATACTGAAGATCGTTGAATTTAACGTGAAACAGTCAAATTATTTCTGTTAGCAGTTGCATCTGTTGGCTCTTTGCTTTGGAACGATATTCCCTCTCCAACTCGCTCTTTGATTTTTACTAGCGTGTTTCTGCCCGCATTCTTTTCCTGCAGGGCTTTTCACAGTGTGTGCACCTTTCATTACGTAAAGTTAACTTCGTGTAACTTTTGCATCCTTCTACCAGTTTGTTTATATACTAGGAATAGAACTAATTTATCTTAACTTAGAAATGAGATGGCTGTCCATTGGGTGACAGTGCGATGTCGTGGTTCAGGCAGTAGAGAGTTACTTCAGTCCACGTGATATGGCTGCAGCTGCTTGGGCAGAAACAGATGTCATGCGACCACTATTCGTATTCGGTCCAACCACTACTATTCGGCCGAATACCGAATAGCTATTTGGTCCACCATTCGGCTCCTAAGCGAATATGAAGCGAATATTCGGTACAACCTAATTCAAACACCTTGGTGTTTTACAGAATAGAGATCTCCACATGATAAGTGGTGGCCACTTTCTGGCACAACCTATTTATCTACAAACAAAATCTAATGGGTATATTGACTGTTGAGCAGATAACCACTTAACCAAACTCTGAAGCCCTTTTCAACTGGGTTCTTCGCTCTGCTGATCGCGTCAACAGACGCTTTTCTAAATACACTCATGTCTCGGACTCCATGCAGGATTCTTTGCACTGGCTTCCCATCTTGAACGCATCGGCTGAAGAATAGCTGTGCTGGTCTGGCGATGCCTTCTTGGCTCTGCTGCGACCTATCTGCGGGAGCTCTGCTGCCCAGTTTCAGCTTTGGCTTGCCGTCAAGCTCTTCGTTTTTCCTCTGGTGGTGAACTTCTGGTGCCCCATGCAAGCACCTCGACCAAGCAGCACTGAACCTTCTCAGTTGTTGACCCTTCCATCTGGAACACACTCCCTTTGGAGATGCGATAGTTGCCAAGGAGTGATGCGACTTTGTTAAATTACAAGTTGCTTTTAAGACTGATTCTATTGCCGTGGTTGGGCTTGGAGTGCCTCAGAGTAGTCTTCTCGAGGGGCGCTATATAAATGCTCATATGAATGAATGAATGAATGAATGAATAGTGAACCTTTTATCTTTCTCCATGTTGAAACTGGTCGTTTTTCTTCATCTTTTGCACATAACCTGCGATTACTAGCTCAAAAGTAGCCATGTGCAAATTTTTCATGTCAAAAGGCGGACGTGTGTAAATCTGATGGATACGTGTGTTGAGGCCTTCGGATTGTCATGCACTATACCACTGACAATCTGTGACCCCAACATAATTGCGAATTTTACATAAGCTAGTGCTGATAAAATTTTGTTAAAATTAAACAAGTTTTTCAGAGATTTATATTAGCTATCCTCCAAGATGTTTATTGTAAAAGAATTTGATGTGTTACACTTACTACATAATTTATAATGGACAAGTTGCAAACAGAGATGACGGTAAGTGCTCAAACTGAAGCTGTTTGTATATATATGAGACTACAGATTGGATGTAATACGCACACACACACATACACCTACACACACATGCACATCTACACACATACACTTTTGATATTTAATCCTCAGAATTTTGTCAGCTGAATCTTAGATGTTGTTTCCATAATATTATTATTATTATTAAAATAATGATTACAATAATAATGATGTTACTGTTATCATTATTATTTTTACTTTAATTTTATTGCACCCCTTCAAGAGTTTCTACTCAGGAGCATTGTAGCAATGTGCCACATGTTTAGGTTCTCAATTTGGTATGGTTAAAAAAATGGGATTTCTGAAGAGTTAGTTGGTCCATATGGTCTGGTGTTCCATGGATAGCAACCCATCCAAGTGCAAGTAGTTAACCATCTTCATGTGACAAAGGTTGTTGAAATGTAAACTGCCTGTAGGCTCCTATTAATGGCTCTGGCAGAGATATTGAGAAGGCTTTGTTAACAATCAACATTGCCATGCTACTGCTGCTATCAACAATTCCTGTGTAAAACTGCTAGTGTGTTATTAATTAAATTGTTATCATAAACAGATTTGTATAACAAACAGGTGCCAAAGAGACAACAGCTAGAGGAAGCTGTAAATATCATATTTTATGTTCAGAAATATGACATTTACAGCAGTAATTGTTAGCTGATTACTTCTATAGTGCTGCATTTGATGCACATGGAGATTTAATAATGGCAACCAAGTGATAATCAGGTCTCAATTCCAGGAGATCAGTCAACTAAGACAAAAGGTGACTGTCTCAAGACAATGGCACTTTAAAAGGAGACTGTTCTAAGACAACGGGGCTTTATGAAGGAGACTGAGTCCTACGACAATGGATGGCACTTTAGAATGGAGACTGTGTCCTAAGACAATGGTGCTTTAGAAATGTAATGGAGCACTTATGTAGCGTCACTCAAATCAGAGGCGCTCACGACTCAACACAAAGCTAAACAACAAAAAGGAAAGTCTTTAAGCGCTTCTGGAAGGCAGCAGGGCAGAGAGAGAGAGAGACAGAGAGAGCAGCTCCTTCCGAAGAGGAAGGAGGAGGCTGTTTCAGCTGGTGGGACCCACGTAGACTGTCCTAAGACAGTTTTAGAAAGGAGAATGTGTCCTAAGACAATTGCGCTTTAGAAAAGAGACCGTCATAAGAGTTGAGTCAGTGTGTGTTGTTTGTGAAGGATCCGGCTCAGAACGTCTGTAGTTCCAACTGCCTGACAATCATGGAACCGACAGGACCGGATAACGAAGACCTATTCATCAGCTGTACAATGCCTTCAGTAGAAGTTGGAACCGTTGGCGGTGGAACGATTCTGCCGCCGCAAGCCGCCTGCCTTGAGGTCAGTTCCAGTCCAAACCAACTCCGTTCATCATTGTAGGAACTACTTCTATCTTGTATTGTTCGCTGTAGGACTAAACCTACTCTGTATTTGTATTGCATCATATTATATTGCTTTGTATTTTGTTACTTTGTATAATATTATGTAATTGAGCTTTAACTGTTACCTTATACAGAGGGTATATACAGTCTTCTTACTGTACATACCCTACAAACATTGCTTTATTATAATGAGTTGGCTGTTGTGTATATTATGTGAACATCTATGCATCACTTTCCAACAGCCTCTGCAGGACGCGCTCTGAAAACTTCAAATAAATCGAATTGTTTGACTTCTATAGCACCGTTGTGATCATGTCCAAGACATCGATGTCAATGGTTGTTCCAAGTTAAGGTCTTTCTCAGATGTCTTCATTTTCAAAGCAAATTTCTTACCACTTGCTACAATGTCATTGTGTGACTGATAGTTCATTGATATAATAATATATGTATCTATGCATGTTTTCATGTAAGTATGTTTTCATGTAAGTATGTTTTCATGTAAGTATGTTTTCATGTAAGTATGTTTTCATGTATGTTTCCATGAACCATATTTCTATGACCATAATTTTTATTTAGTCAGTAAGGGGTCTAAGACATTACCCCCGGACATTACCCCCCCAGACATTACCCCCCCGGACATTACCCCCCGGACATTACCCCCCATTCCATTACATAATTAAAGCATGTCTGTGTATGTATGTATATAATTATGTATGCAATGCTACATGTATGTATATAGGCATGTAAGTATGTATGTGTGTATGTATGCATATAGGTATGCATATAAGTATGTATGTATGTACACTTGTATGTATGTATACATGCATGTATGCATACATGTATGTACATGCATACATACATACATCTATACCTGTATACATGTATGTATGTACATGTGTATACATGCCTGTATGCATACATGTATGTATGCATACTGGTACATACTTACATGTATACATGTATGTATGCATGTATGTATATATGTATGTATGCCTATATCTATGTACGCATTTACATACATACATGTATGTATGCATACAATCAATCAAAAATACTTGATATAGTGCCCCTTCAAGATATCTACTCAGAGGCGCTCCAAGCCTAATCCTCGGCTGAAAAGGACAGTTTTAAGAGAGGTGTAAAATGAAGATGAGGTGTTCGTAGGTAGGAGACGGAGCTCTATGGGAAGTCCATTCCAGATTGTAGGTCCCACGACCGAGAAAGCCCAATTCTGCATTAGAATCGGGCTAACATGTATACATGTTTGTATGTGTACATGTATGTATGTATGCATGTACATATGTATATATGTATATGGAAATATTGTGATGTTTGGGGGATAATGTCCGGGGGGGTAATGTCCTGATACTACCTGTAAGATACAGTGATCATGCAACACTATCTGATGATTTTGTGTCTGTAAGCATATGAAGATGAAAGAAGAACATTTTATTTCGTGCACATGAGATAACAACTCGCTCCCACGACGTACTAAGTCGTGCGCACGAGTTATTAACTCGTTCCCTCGACTTAATAAGTCGTGCGCATGACTTATTTGACCAGTAGCTGGCCGAATTTTCTGTGACGAAACAAACTTCGATTTTGGTATTTATGGGGAAACACATAGTTCTATAAAGGAACCAATGTCTAAGATAGAGTGATTTGGGCATTCCATTCTAAACTTAAATCCCACCTATTCAAGAACTCTTACCCAGACTCATTACTTGACATTCCATCTGTCACTCCTTGACGAAAGTGATACCCTCCTTGTGATACTCTGCCTTCCTGCTGACCTCCTGGAAACCGAACTCTGACTATCCTTTGGACAACCCTTTCGATTTGATGCGGTGCTCTTGAATAAGCTGGTGCCCTGCGCATAGGTTTCATGTGGCACTTTAAAAGTCTGGAGATTACGATTACTACTACAAGGGGTGTATAATATGTGGTGTGAAAGGTTTTGGCCTTTAAGGAAGGTATTTAAAGCTACAATGTTATTTGTGAGGCCGTTTGTACCCTGAGCGTGTGCAAGACTGGGGATATCACTCTGGAGGCGAATATGAAAATGAAAATTATGTTTAGATTGACAGAGCTGGGCCTACATCCACCACAAGTCCGCGACGACGAACTGCCAGTTCAAACTTCAAGTGTCTCTTGATCATAGTTATATTGCTTGCAAAATACTGACAACATCCCGGCGATTTATCTTACGAGATGTTGGAATTTGGGACACTCTAACGATAAATCTCCGTTATCCCATTTCAAACTACTTCGTTGCCAATCATTGCAGCGACGCCATTATCCCAGAAATAGAAGTTTGTTGACGTCACAGAAAGTCAGTCTGGGGAAATCACAAATAAGTCGTTCGCACGAGCTATTAGTTTGTGCACACGACTTAGTAAGTTGTGGGAACGAGTTGATATCTCGTGCGCACGAGTTATTAACTCATGCAAACAACTTATTAAGTCGAGGGAAAGAGTTAACATCTTGTTCCCACAACATATTAACTCGTGTGCATGACTTAGTAAGTCATGGGAACGAGTGAATATTTCGTCCTGCGTGAGCACGAGTTTGTAGCTCATTCGCTCGACTTAAAATATTTTTCTTTCATGTCCCTTTAGGGGCTCTGTATGAAGAAGTGTTTTATGTATTTTGTATGTTGCTGATGCTTATGTTGACAGATGTTGGGAGTTCGTGGGTCACACAATGAAAAGCCGGGTATGAACGCGAGGACATTGGCGAGCATCGTCTGTGCAACTGTGATGGCAGGAGAACTGTCACTTATGTCCGCTCTGGCTGCGGGTCATCTCGTCAAAAGTCACATGAAACACAACAGGTAAATTTCAAATTCCATCACCTAATGCTTTCATCATCAAATTCCACCATTTAATGCTTTCATCATCCTTGACCATTCACCAGACTTGAATTGTTATCCAATCTCCAGGATTTCTTTGGCTGAACCTTTAGAACTCCTACTGACTGATATTTTTTTATTATGGTTTGAACTTAGAAGTCAGTATTTGAGAAGATCAGCAGAATTTTTTGTGAAGTACCTTAAAATAAACTTTTGTCTAATTTTATCTGCACCATTGAGGATGAGTTCTCAGCTATATTCTGCCATATAAATTGCCTTCTTTACATTACTCTGGAACAGAATAAGAGTTGCCATTAAAAGTCTCCATCGTTCCACTCTTGCACCATTATATTTCAGAGATTTTTTTGCTCTGTACGTATTCAAAATGTGTATTTGTATGAATAATTTATGTAGGTCGTTTTAGTAACCTCTCATTAGGGCAACAATGGTGTATGTAATGTTTACAGTCTACAGTACACTGCTAATGAACAGTTGACGTTGTAGGTCGGTGCTAAACATGGCTTCATCAAGCAGAAGTGATGCCAACCAGGACAATAAACTCGTAGAAAATGGAACTTGCATCACGACTGCTCCTTGAGAAATCCTGAGTTTATGTGAATTTAAGAAAATTTGACCCAAAATTATGTAGCTTTTACGAGAGGGACAGTTGTTTCCTGCTTTATGAAAAGCTGAAAACACTGATGACAGAAGTTTGACCTCTGACCTGAGTCACAGAATCCCGTAAACTCTGATAGCTTAGTATTTAAAATTGAATGTAAATATTATGAAATTAACTTGAAATTAAATTAAAAGTAACATTGAGTGCTTTGTAGTAGTTAACTTGAAGGGGTGTTATGTACAGTTTTGAATGAACGAAAAAATGAATAAGTGAAGATTAGAACATTAAGTGAAGATTAAATTATAAGTTACATAACTGGCTTATCACATAAATGAACATTTGGATGGGGAATTAAGTTAAAGTTGGCATTGAACAAATAAATCATACAGGTAAATGATTACAAAGTTAAATTATAGTAATACTGAATGGGTATATTTCACAAGTAAAGCTTAGGAAATTATTGATGTCTGATGGTGTAGTAGTCAGTGTGCTAGACTGTCAATCGAGAGGTTGGGGTTCGAATCCACGCCAAGGCAGAAACACGGTTTTAGACTTCAGCTCCATCTGCACCCCTAGCCTACTCGACTATGTGAGTACTTGGACTTTAATGAGTAGACTTTAGGGCTTCTTTGGGATCATCATTCCACATAGACTGTCCTATTTTCTCAAATATATTCTGCTGTTAATAGAACTTAAGTCACTCTTCTGGCTCTATATGATGGACTTACGGGTCTTCCCTCTGTTGGTTCTCCTCATACCTATTCGAATGAGCCCCAATGATTAATACTGGTTACTCCAGAACCCAATAAGTACATGTTAAACAGGGTGTTCCTATAGGCTCCATTTTCAGTTCTCTTATTTATCCTATATATGGCTGTTATTTCTCTTTTCACCATCTATGGTACAGCTAGTCATATCTTTGCTGTTGATGTACAAGTATTTAATTTGTCCATAGTCCCCATCATTCCAGAATAGCAACTTTGCTACTAGTCAAGAGTATTCAATCTCTCTCTAATCTTCTTCACTCCTCAATGTCGTCTGATCACCTCTCTTGATGCTTGTAAAACTCAGTTTATCATGTTTGGTACTCTTCAGCAACATCAGAGCTTGAATTCGTTATGCAAGATCCTCAGCAAAAGTGCAAAAGGAATTTGCTATGCTGATCCAAGCATAAACTTCTCCACTGTCTGTTATACCAAGCTTGGCTCAATTTGTGTTTTTGAGGCTGTGCAAATTGTACATTACTGTCTGTTTAATAATACTTTATGAAATATGTTATAGATTACCTACTCAGTGTGTAGTTTTGCCTTGGACTGCAGACATGACACAATAGCATCAATGGATATGTATGTTTTTACACAGTTTCTCTTTGTACAGTGTATTGACTTAGTGGCAGCACTGGCCTTTAAAATTTGGTATGCAATTTTAAACTGTAAAAGCAAAATGAAAACAGAATGTTTTTAAACAAGTAATGTTCGATTATTGTCCGCTATGGAAAGCCGTTAATATATATTAGCTATTCTGAGCCTGAAAAGCATCAACATACCGTAAGTATGCCTATTAAGTAAGTATGTTCTGACGAAGTTGAAAATTTCATTCTATTTACAAATT
Organism: Bimastos eiseni; assembly: GCA_959347315.1. Lineage (NCBI taxonomy): Eukaryota > Metazoa > Annelida > Clitellata > Crassiclitellata > Lumbricidae > Bimastos > Bimastos eiseni. The sequence goes on along the minus strand of OY365813.1, from coordinate 68,218 downwards.
ATTTGGTGAAATTTTTTAATTTCTTTTGCTTTGTTAAGAAAGTTTGTTAACATATTTTTTGTCATTTTTATCTTTTTTTGGGACGCAATTGCGTGTTTTCGTCCATGCAGCGCCACCACTATATTGACATTCAAAGCATTACTTGTTGGCAACAATGGGCTGTGTTTTTGTGAGAAATATTTTTCTAAACACTGGACATACAAAGTTACCAATTACAGAAATGTGTAATTGTTGAAAATGCTGTTGTGAAATCTGTGAAAAGAAATTAGGTGAGCTTGTCAGCAGGATTTATTGCCCTTTTGATCTCATTCTTCTAAGGCTAACAATATGTTTGTTGAATAAATAATATCGATTGTTATTTGGTGTTCAGTAAATGTTACTGGATGGATGTATGGACTATGGATGATTTGGTGCTGCTCTCATATCTTGTCACTCTTTGCCCTATTGTCAAGTGGTCGGTGACTCTTGATGATCAAGTAGTTTAAGCAGGGTGGAGCTCTTCCAGCAATTGAACAACTACCACAGGGATCCATTTTCAACCAGTAATGACCTAAAACCACAGAAACACTAAACATAGAAGCAAATGTAACATAGAAGCAAATGTAAGAAAAACCTTTTGCAAATATAAACAAAAACAAAAGGCAAAAACATCACAGTCTAACATCTCGACAGAGACTTTGTTTAACAGAATTTATCTGGCTTGAGACTCAACAACTGTCAACAACTCAACTGTCAAAGATTGACTGAGGTGCACTTTCTGCTGATTTTCCCTTCTTTACTTTTGCCACAACTGTGCACGACCTTGGGGGTCATTCTTGACCAGGGGCTCTCCTTCACCCAACATGTTAACTCTGTAACTCACAGCTGTTATTACCAGTTGCGTCAACTTTGTCTCCTGTTCCTTATCTACTAGCTCTGCAGCTACTCTTGTCCACACTTTCGTTACGAGTCGTCTTGACTACTGCTCAACCCTATATTCTGGCATTGCACGTGGTAGGATTGGGCTGCTGGAGCGAGTTGATTGGGCGTGTGCTCGCCTGATAGGGGCATCTCAAGGACTGGCCAGGTCTCCGTCTATATGCGAGATATTTTACATTGGTTATCCATTGCCCAGAGCATTGCATTTAGGGTAGCTGGGAAACTATAACTGAGCGACTTAATTCAAAGTCCATGCAATGCAACTGTTATAAAGGAGCAGGGTGTCCAGACAGGGGGCTCCGGAAGCAAATGCCTCCAATTTCAGGTAGAGGGATATTTTTCTAGTCTTATCTTACCTTCATGACGCCTGGGACCGGGGGTTTGCCTCCATCACTCAGATGGATTGACAGTTTGACACCCCTGCTAGGGAGACTTAAAACCATAGTCTCTGGTAGAGCTGTACCGATATCACTTTTTGCAGATTATGCCGATACCGATTACTGCCGATTATTCCTTTGCCGATACCAGATTATTTAGCCGATTATTTTACCGATTATTTCATTGTGTTTCCCAAGATAACTGGTTCTAAAAGATAGACCTACTGCTACTGCCTATTGTTGTGATACAAGCAAAACACTTGCGTCGTAGGAGAAACGTATACATTTAGTTGGGGACTAATCCTAGGCAGCCAATAGAGATTAGGCACGCCGCCCGCTGTCGACCTTGCATGATGGAGGAGAGGAAAGATAATGATTATGTGTAACTAGACGCCTTGATGATGCCACTCCCTCCCCAGACAGGTCACTTTTACGACTTGCCAATTTGGCCTAAAATGACATGATCGTGCCCAGGGTAATTATGCAGGCACTATGACTCACTGCACAACAGCTGTAGACACTCCCACGGTACTAGCAGTCTAGCACAATGGTTACTGGGTTGTCTGAAGTAGAAGCCAGAGATCCCCACGCTATGGAAAGCGAACGGAATGATGCTGTCCTTCACAGACCCAATGATATTGCTGTCGTCATTTTGTTCTTAAAGACTGAAAATAATTTTATAAAATGGAAAAAAATAATTTGTAATATCGACGCCGATTATCTTGCCGATTTCCGATATCGCCGATATCTCTATAATCGGCCCGATTAATTGGTACAGCTCTAGTCTCTGGGTTAGTAACTCTGCCATTAACCTAACCATTACTACCTAGATTTTGAGAAAGCTCTATGACAGAAATTCTGATATTGATAAGTTTATCTGTGTTCGGATTAAGCTTACCTGAGAAGCTGCCTCGGTTGACCTGGCAGTGTTGAGAGCGATGTTGCCTTTTGGTAGGGTGCCTCTGTAGTTCTAGGGTAGTTGTCTACCTCACCAGGTTTGATTTCAGCAGAGCCAGAGGCCCAGCTAACATCAACTGCTGCGTTCAGAAAGAAACCGTTTTACAGTACTTGATCCGACAGACAGTAACCATTACACTCTCTTTGTTGAATGTGGCAGTAGCAAAGCATCCTACCCTGGATAACAGTGCGCCCTGCATGATAAACATGGTGGCCCAATCTGAGCCTTGTACTCCACTGTAGCACAGATACTCGGAATAGAACTAATTTATCTAAACTTTGAAATGAGATGGCTGACAGTGCAATGTCGTGGTCCAGGCAGTAGAGAGTTACTTCAGTTCACTGGATATGGCAGCCGCTGCAAATCGTATTAATCCTGGGCCAGTCCACACGATTGTACACGGTGGTCAACAAAACTTGTCTGCAAAATGAACCTCCACTGACCTTTCCCTCCTCTTGTCCTCATTTGGCGTTACCTCCCTTTTCGCCTTGTGTACGTACATCCGTGCTGTATATCTGTGCGTACATACAGTGGAGTAGATTACTTTTACTTGCTACAGTAGAGCAGTGCAGTCATTATTGCGACCCACTAAGCCGAACTACCGGTGTCTGCTCGATAATCCGAAGGTTCGATAGTCCGAAGGTTTGATAGTCCGAAGATTCTATACTCCGACATTAATTTAATTATTTAACTAGAAGCTGGATTAATTGATGAAAAGAATGTGTATAACTGGGAGCTGGATTGATGTGAAAAGAATCCAGCTTAAACGGAAGCTGGATGCATAAAAAGAATGATGCAAACCAGCTTCTAGCCAAACATAATTCTTTTCATCAACCCAGCAACCATTAAAACCGCAATCTTATCACCTATCAACCGGACACCACGCAATCTTTGAACTATAGACACAGAACCGAACTACCTATGTAATACATTAAATCAATAATAATGACTGATCATATTCTTAAACAACTAATAATGGTTCAGAATAATTAATTTTTGCGAGTAAGAAGTCCAGTAGATTATTGACTAAACTTAACCAAGTATCGGAAACTTAGAAATTTAAGTGATTAATCATTTCTTAGACGATGATGATATAAATTTATTTAACCCCGCATCCATATACAAGGATGATATGCGTCCATTTCTTAGACAAAACATATATGTCTCTTACATAATTTCAGGTTAAGGAAAGGACGAATGGCGATTGGGATGCAGCTCCGTACTGAGGGTCCTGTGGATCTTAAAGCAAATAGCCTAGTGTTTGGTGTCAGCGAAGACTCCTCGATAAGATTCAACTTGTCTAGTTGAGTAGGTACGAGTATCCGATGTTAAGTTGAAGTAGTCATCAAACACCCTAGCCCAAATATTCCAAAATTCAGACACATAAATACATAAATGCATGCATGCCAACATTTATTCATACATATGCCTCTAAGCCTTAGGGAAGGCCTGACCTGTGTTATAGAAGTCGTTAGATTATTATTAGAAATTCAAGCAAATCTTAACACAAAATTGAACAGACATATTTCTCAATGTTGACTAATATAATGGGGCATTTGATTTAATTTGATAGTGCATTTACATAGTGCCACTTCCAGCAGAACTTCTAAATGAAATTTTCCATACAAAACCTCATTGTCTAACAGTTGACAAGAACTTGATGAACAGGCGTTCAGGCCTTCGTTCATCGTCCGCATGTTGATCAACTTATCCTTTCTTCTCAATCAATTGTTTCATTCTTCTGAACTCCATTGCTGGATGTCCTCGAAGCGCCCCTCTCAACTCTACAGAAACACAACTAATCTGGTTTGGCACCCACCAGCAGCTCCTACTTAAACACATCTATGACTTATTTTCTGAACAGTTTCCATTGTTCACTTTCTTGATGAGAGTTCGATGCTACCATTGACAACACTTTTTCATTTGCTGAACACATCTGTAGCCTCTCTCTGAGTTTAGTTTATTGCTATGTCCTCCACTTCTCCCCTTTATGGTACATGCTTCTGCTCAGTGGCGTAGCGAGGTGGAGGCGAGTGGGGCGAACCGCCCCAGGCGGCACTTGTCCTAGGGGCGGCATTTTCGGTGAAACAAATAAATAAATAAATTATTGTTGTAAAAGTTACATTCTTCAAGATTCTTGTTGCTCTTGTCTAAACCTGGCACAATCCTTTTTAGCTTTTTCTCGACTTAAAACTAACACACGATATACCAAAGTATCATCGACATGATCGAATGGCACCTAGTGTTTTTAGACATCAGAGCGATCCTGGGCAATTTGGCGCCCTTGGCAGTCATCTCCCACCCCGTTGCATAAACAATAAGATGTGAGAAAATATGGGATCAAGCACACACTGCACGGGGCACATAAAAATGTTTTTGTCAAAATGTATAAACGATTCTGGCAATGAAAAATTAATATGCCCTGGTAAAAATATCTCTGCCACTTGTCAGTCGTCACCAGCCGCCAGACTTACCATGGTCCCAGCATGATTAAATGATATTACTTAGGACTTCCTTATCAATATGTAGAGAGATATAATAAATTTTTACTGTTTAATTTTAATTTTATGCGAACTTTATAATTTTCGATCTAGCCTGCAAGACGTTTAGTAACTTTATTGTGAGACTTCCTTGAACACCATTCCAGAGTGTAACATCTGAAAAAAGCACTGCACATGGAAACGTACACACACGGGCGTCCAGATAGGTGGGGGGGGGGGCCCGGAGACAAATGCCTCCAATTTCGCGCAGAGGGGATATTTTTTAGTCTTAGGGGAATATTTTGCCTTCCATGCCCTTGGGACCGGGGGGTTTGCCACCATCACTCAGAGGGAATTGACGCCTCTGTACATACATACATGTGCCTATATTTATATATAATTACATACATACTTATACAATATTATATATGCATACGATACATGCACACAAATATACATAGATACACAGATGAAATATGTGAACAAATGGTTAGGTACCTGGTGGAGAGTTGACGGAAACCGAACAGAGTTTTTATGGACCCGGCAGCTGACAAGACGGAAGGACTCGAAAGAACGGATTTCAATGAACAGATGAAGCTTTCAGAACAAACAAAGATCGATAATCCTGTTTGCTGACTTCTCTGTAGTTTTGTAAGACGCCCTTGCAGTTTTAGGGCTGCGTTTACGGTGGCATATAAGTCGGCGTTGTTATTATTATTATTTTTTATTTATTATTACTGTTAGACTATAGATTTTCAGTGGTGGATTCGCTTTCAAACAAAAAGCATCTATAGCAACATTAGCGAAACGACCACAATTACAATGGATTGGTTTTGAATTTCTGGCACAGTGGAAAAAGCATAGCTGTTGCATCTTTTGAAGAATTTAGGAAAGATGGTGATATTTCTAAACAAACTAAACTAAACAAAAACATACTTCTCAGTGGTTGGCTCCTCGCTCTGGAACACGCTCTCGTTGGCATTGCGTTTGTCACCAAGGGTCCACTCAAGAGACTCGTTTTATACTCCCCTTAAAACTGTTCTTTTCAGTCAAGCTTGGGTCAGGAACGCTCCTGTGTAGTAGCCTTGAAGGGGCGCTACATAAATCATTGCAATGAATTAATCTCCCACCACTGCGTTCTCCTGAGCTGACAATGGTAGGATAGCAATGCATGCAAACAATTTACCAAGGGTTGTCAGACAGAATCTGCTCAGCAGAGGAAACTCACAGCCATATGGGAACAACTGGAGGAGTACAGTAACTGAATAGATCACGTGATGTGTGACTGTATGCATGGAATAGATCATAAAGTGGAGAAAGAGAAGCATCAGTCAGTGGAAGTTTATCCTATAAATAAATGGCAAGTGAGGCACTGTCTTGGATTTTTCCAACACAGGCTCAGTGCTTAACACAGGAAACGAACATCTCCAAGTGAGACAATACATGCAGTTGGTGATCACTCTCTAACTAGTCAGACATCATAATCTGTTGGAAATTGTCTGGTTGAATTGAAGTGGATGAGGAAAAGCAGGACAACTGCAATGGGAGACTGAACAGAAGAGGATAGTTACCTTCATCATACTTCAGCATTAACCTGCAGCAAAGAAATTAAAACAAAAGTAAATTACTTAAAGTGGCATCAGGTATCAGCATTTTAATTCATAAGTTCACATTTATTATCTGCCCAGCATAAAAGATAATTGCTCAAAAACTGATCGAACAACATGGCAGTGGCAGGCATGGTGATTGTCTAAGATAATACCAATGAACAACACAGTCTCTCTCTAATGTCACTATGTCTCTTTCTTCTTCTGGATGTGAACTAAAGCAAAAGTCTTGTCTCCAAAGTGTTGCCAGGCTGTTCGGTTCTTAACTGGATCTTCTAGATATTGAACTCATCACGGAGTGATTACTGCCCCACATCGGTGGATGCCTCAGACATTAGAACTGGCACAATATATGTTACTAACAGCCAGAGTTAATATTAACAATAATAATCTTCTTTCAAACTGTTTGAAATCCAAATTTCAAGGTCTTCAAGTGGTCAGCTGCAACGTCTTCTTCCAATCCCTCAGGGTCTTGTTCCATGTGCTCTCCTGTGTTCAATATAAATTTAGGAGATTCATATTCACCAGCGTGGCTTAATTGCTCTATCATGCTGCACACAGTGCACAGTAAGTGTGTCTGGCACCATATGCTGCAGTAACTGAGCACCTCATTTGTGTCTCTTCTTTCAAGACATTCTAAGAAGATAAAACTTACTCGACCGTATTCTGCAGCAGAAGAATGTCCTTCTCTCGTGTGGACAACAACTGCTTCGTAGAGCGAAGTTCGGCCGAAGTCTACAGTTCACCAGATATATAAAAACAGAAACTTAATCAAGTGAATTGCTTTGCTGAAGATATGAAAATCCAACAAAGTCTCAGTTGAAAGAGTAGCAGTCTGACCTACAAGCTCTAACTCTAGCTTTCACCATCATCTAAGTTTCCTGCAGACAATATTACAATTACGTTGAAAGCAAACAGACTGAAATAGATATAATTGCAATGGATCTGGATACTTGAGAAGAACAAGGTGTAAGAAATGTAGGTGAACCATTCTGTTTGCACATGGGGGTCTTTTGGTTGTTTAGTTAGAACAGTCTCTTCTGAGAAGCTGTATAATAGGACATCATGGCCGACTGGTTTCTGCCTCATAACGGCACGTAAACAATTTGCCAAGGGTCGTCAGACAGGCTTTGAATTGATTCATCAAATAACACTGGACAGTTGAATGCAGACATCATAATGCTGTAATATATATATATATGTGAATATATATATATATAGTACATTGCCATTTCTGTTTCAATCCGTGCAAAGGTCTACTCAAATAGTGCTATATAAATGGCAGCATAAAATTCAAGCAAAACCAAATGTTACTCGTTTGAGGTCACTGGTGACTTTGTTGAATCGAGCGTCTAACTTGAGCGACATCTGATGTCTGTGTAAGTCGAGAAGAGTCGTTAGTCGAAGGGAATTCGTCTCCTGGCGAATGACTTCCACCTCCAGTCGTTCCTTCATCCGCCTCAGACCATCAAATTCCTCATCAATCGCCTTCAATCATAAATCGATTGATATCTGATTGATGGGTGGTCAATCATTCATTCATCACTAATGACTATAGCATCATTACAATGTAATGTTTAAGACATATCACTCAATGGCTGCTTCATGCAAATTGCAATGAAGATCCGTTGGGGAATTGAGGTTGAAATCTGATAGAAGACAGAAACGAGAAGACAGGGCAGCAGAGTGGATAGAGAAGACTTTAAAAGAGAGGAGCAGCTTCCGTTTAGAATTCAATGACATCAAAGAATTAACCTGAATGAACTGAAATGTAAGTCAGCCAGCCAATCAGTAAGACAGTCAGTTGGAAAGTCAGTCAGTCAATAAGAAAGGCAATCAGTCGGTTAGTCAATGAAAACTCGCAATCTTGAAATAGAAATTCTGCCAAAGCAGTCATAGCTGTAGACTGTGGAACAGTGAAAAAGAAGCAACGAAGAGAGCAACAACGTCAGTCAGAGAAAGTTGAAGCAACGAACGTCGAACTGATGAGGGAACGCAGAGAGAGACAGATGATTACGTAGAACTGTTGTTGGGCGGCCATCTTGTCGTAGGTGAGTCGACAGACCATGGACCGTTCGTTGGACAGCTGCTGCTGAAACTGTTGGAGACGATGCTTCAGCTCAGCATTCTCTCGCACCATCATCTCAATCGTAGCGTTTGCCTTCTACATCACCAACATAACACACAGAACTATCTGACAGAGTCCGAAAACAGGTGCTATATAAATGCTAAAACATATATGTAAGCATCATAAATATACACACATTTGTACAAATATATACACATTCATACTCACCTATGCTAAACATACATCTAAAGGTGGTAAAAAAACATGGACATTCTCATGGTTACATTCTGCAACTTTTTGTACTCTACATGGGTAGTTGGGTATCCACGATTACTTCTACCAAATTTGAGAGAGAGATTATGAGTATTTAGAAGTGGGCCGACATCCGACTCGTTTGAAACCATGGGTCCCATATTATAAGGGCAGGTTGCCAGTCTCTCCCTCGCAATCTGATGTTCTGACTGATCTTGAGAAAAATCAGTTTTCAATATTCATTATAGCAGAATTGGCTAGATTATATAAAATTGCTACATTAATGGGGATCTGATTATATAAAATTGCTACATTAATGGGGATCTGAACCTTTAACTCTCTCAGTTGACATTTCCACATGCTAGACCATTGGGTCAGAAAAAATAATAAAATAATGAAGGTGACAATAGTGAAAAATAGAAAAACCTGGAGACTGTCATCAACGTTCTGTTTTTCGAACTGCAGCTGAACCAACGTCGCTGATAATTTCGCGAGAGTAACACGGTCCTCGAAATCCAGTTCTTCTGTTTTTGTGTCAACTGTCTCTGAGGATGAGGAATTCATCTCCTTCCAAGGTGGCCTCTTCTCCAGATGCCCACTCCCTAGAGGCATGACGTCATGCAGCAGCTGCACCGATTTAACCTTTGCAGGAACAACAAGTCTTAATTGTCCACGGTTCAATAATCAGACACCCTCTTCATTACATATTTACATATGCATGCATGTATGTGTGTAAACAAGCATAATTATATGCATGTGTGCAAGTGTTCCTCTAGGTGTATATTCCTGTGTGTAAGAGTATGGACAAGACTAGTGTTCCTGTCTGCATGTTTTCATATGTGTTTATCAATGCATGTTTGTGTTTGCATATATGCACATATGTTTGTAGGTATGATAGCATGTATTTTTCTATGATTGTATGTAAGTAATTAATGCATCTATGTTTGAATGTATGAACACACTTGAGAAGTTCTTGACATGAGTCCACTTAAGAAGAGTTCAGCATATGAAAAAGACTGAAGCTGCCAAGGGAAAAAGACTGATTGTGTAAGATTTCTTTCTGTTAAGAATTTCTCTTGTCAATTGCGCTTGTGACCATACTTCAGCTTCTTTGTCGAGTAGTTCCTTGTTCGTTATGGTGAGTCGTTGTTTCACTGTGTTGAGCTCCATCTGCAGATCCTGCTCTGTCATCGACAGACTCTCAATGAGACGACTCTGCTGGCGAAGCTGACTGCGTAGCTGCTCCACCTAGTGACCATCCATCATCACAACCATTGTGTTAGTGAATTTTTATATGGCACCAGTTTGCAAGGCGGGGCTTCAATTTAAAATGCATAGGAATGATTCGTGTCAATTTATATGCAATCTACCAATAATGCTAAGCGCCAGCCATGTAATTTAATAGGTCTATAGTGCTAACAAACACCCAGTTACACTCTGGACCATCGAGAAGTCCTTACATTAGTCAAACGTAGCTCAACTGCGATATGTGTTAAATAAATTCCTGCCAAACATCACTGAGAATGAATGCTGGAAAATTCATCTCATGAAATCTCAACCAGGATTTGTTTTCTGTTCTTTAGTGACAGATACAACAAAACTAAGCTGCTCTGTCAAGTACGATTAAACGCATATTAACTTTATTATCATGTGATATGGTAGACTATTGTCTAGAGCAGTCAGCTCAGGTGCATTAATCCCTCCCCCTTGAGTGATGGAGGCAAACCCTCACAGTCCCAAGTGTCAGGAAGTCAAGATATTCCCCTCTAAGACTAACAAAATCCACCCACCTGAAATTAGAGGCATTTGTCTCTGGACACTCCCTATCTGGACGCCCATGGGTCAGCTTAAAATTAAGGATGAAACGAGTTTGAATTTTTTGCCGAGTCCGAGTATTGCGAGTTCAATTATGCGGAGTCCGAGTTTCGAATATTCAAAAAAGTCTCATTCTCTTGCTTTTAGTTTGGCAGTTTGTACAACTTTTATGATTTTTGTTTTGCCTTAGTTTACACTAGTAAAATAATTGAATAGATCGAAGTCATTGAAAGCAGACAACCAACCGACCGACCTGTTGTTGAAGTCTTTCATTGTTGTCTGTTTGGTGACTGACAGACTTCTTGGCAAAATCCAGCTCAGTTCTAAGTTCATCACATTCCAAGTTCAGCTTCAGCAACTGAGAATCCTTCTCTTCCAATGCCCCTTCCAGATTCAGGTGCTGCAATAGATCCAGAACATTTCATAACATTTCTTCCAACAATGCAGCCACCATGCTTCTTCGTCCGTCGTTGGGTTACAGTAGCCAAACGCATGGACCTTACGATCGATTCTGAGATGTGGAGCACATGGGTTATCGGAAGGCCTTTTATCAGATGGCTCTTTATCAGAAAGCTTCATATCAGAAGGCTTTTTATTACACAAAGTTTTATCAGATGGCTTCTTATTAGATGGCTTTTTATCAAATGGCTTTTTTAGATTGCTTTTTATCAGATGGCTTTTTATCAGATGGCTTTTTATTAGATGGCTTTTTACGAGATAGCCTTTTTTAGATTGCTTTTTTCAGATGGCTCTTTATTAAATGGCATTTTATCATATGGCTTTTTATCTGACGGCTTTTTATCTGACGGCTTTTTATCTGACGGCTTTTTATCATACGGCTTTTTATCAGATGGCTTTTTATCAAATGGCTTTTTATTATATGGCTTTTTATCCGATGGCTCTTTACTAGATGGCTTTTTATCTCATGGCTTTTTATCAGAAGGCTTACCAGATGGCTCTTTATTAGATGCGTTTTTATCAGATGGCTTTTTATGAGATGGCTTCTTATCAGATGGCTCTTTATCAGAAAGATTTTTAATAGCTGGCTTTTTATCAGATGGCTTTTATTACATGACCTTTTATCAGATGGCTTTTTTATCAGATGGTTTTCGATCAGATGGCTTTTTACCAGAAGTTTTATCACATGGATTTTTATCAGATGATATTTTATCAGATGGCTTTTTATCAGATGGCTTTTTATCAGATGTTTTTTATATGAAGATTTGATATCAGATGGCTTTTATCAGATTGCTTTTTATCATAAGGCTTTTTATTAGATGGTTTTTTATTAGATGGCTTTTTACCAGAAGGCTTATCAGATGGGTTTTATCACATGGCTTTTTATCAGATGATATTTTATCAGATGGCTTTTTATTAGACAGCTTTTTGTCAGGTGGCTTTTTATCAGATGGCTTTTTATCAGATGGCTTTTACCAGAAGGCTTATCAGATGGCTTTTTATCACATGGCTTTTTATCAGATGGCTTTTACCAGAAGGCTTATCAGATGGGTTTTTATCACATGGCTTTTTATCAGATAGCTTTTTCAGATATTTTATCAGATGGCTTTTCATTAGATGGCTTTTTATCAGATGGTTCTTATCAAAAGATTTTATATCAGATGACTTTATTAAATGGCTTTTTGTCAGATGGTTTTTTTATCGGACAGCTTTTATCAGATGGCTTTTTATCACATGTAAGCTTTTCATGAGAAGCCTTTTTTGTCAGAAGGCTTTTGTCATAGGGCTTTATATCTGAAGAATTGTTACCAGAAGACTGCGTCTTATGTTTTTTTTGAAGTGGTCAATGGCCCTATATAAGATCTTTGGCACATTTCATACATTACATTATCACGGGCAACTTGTCCAGAAACCAAAGATTGTATCAGCCAAAGTGTGATTCACATTCACTCATTGATAGTCATTACCAGCTGCCTTCCATTTTACACAGCAAGTCAGTCATCATAATTATAAGAATGATTAAGAAAAATAATAAATTTGAACTGATATGATGTCAACAGAATTGAATGGGGAGCCAGTGATGCCAACCTCAGACTCATCGAAATGAAGAAACTCTGCTTCTGTCGCGGCCATCTTGGATCTCACCAGATGAACCAGAAGGTCTGTGTATTCTGAGTGTTTCTCATCAGCCAGTGGCTTCTTTCTGCTGTAGCCAAACGTATGTTCTCTCCTTTGCTGTTTGGCCAAAACAAAAATTAACAATTATAGAAATATGAGTACTCCATAAACCATGTGTGTATGCTTGTATGTCTACATTATGTAATTCAAATAGCGCTATATAAATGATGCACTACATTAAATCTAAACTAAACAAACCTCGTTGTCATGACGTCTGCTTTGCTTTGGAGAGAGAAAAGGTGTTCGAATTGTTTCACGTTCTTGTAGACGTTCCGGTCTCAGGGATTCCCCAGTTATGGGAATTTCCTCGAGTTTCTTAAGCAGGGCCTCTGCGTGTTGATTGGCCTCCGACAGTCGACCTATCTGACTGACAGCCGCTTTCAACTCAGACTCGAGGACTTCGACTTGATCTGACAAAAATTTTCATAATAATAATATATTCTTAATTAGTAACTTAAAGTACCAAACACGCAGTATGATTACAAGTCATATTATCAACGTATGATTACAAATTATTACATTTATCAAATTTAAACGTATAGAAGCCATGCAAGGCCTCATAAGATACTACTGTATTACTGGTCATTTTAAGAACGCCATTATATGGCGAATGAATGGCTAAGTAATCATTTTGGTGACTGATTCTATCATGAAGATTTTGTTAGTTTCATGGAATCGATATAAATAAATAGAAATAGATTAAGTTAACCTGTGAGTCCTTCTGCCTGTGGTGATTGAAAATTAATGAGGTCATAGATATATTGATAGTTAAAACGTTTTGGTGACATTCATTGCTGTTAGAATCCGCCTTTGTGCGGTGGTTTTGGTCTCTGATAAATGATTTTCCAATATGAAAACTGCCTTTGCATCAGCTGTGACCAGCTGCATAAGCGATAACCTTTTTATGCGAAAACTGACTTATGTCACTAAGGCTGAGAGAAAAGATTTTCATTGGACAACAGAAATCGTTCGAGGTCACGTGGGAAATATGGGCGCAGATGTGACTGACATGTCGGCGTGTGTGGATGTCCATACTCTTAAAATGCATATGTCCACCATAGCAACTAAGGGTCCAATCATTCGATTTCAAAATCAAAAGCTGATGAATTCGAGCTACTTACTTACAAGGAGTACTTAATGAAAAGACACCTCGAACAGGTAGTTCATACACGCCATTTGCATCTGTCAACAAGGAGTGGAATTTAGAAAGAACAGAGCAAGTGTTCAGAGGTCCTTCATATATATGCAGATCTGTGTCCTTAGGACAGAGGTGGGCAACCTGCGGCCCGCGGCGACGTTTTATGCGGCCCTTTAGACTTTTCACATATTTTTTTAAAACTGCGTAAAAATATAAAAAATATAAATAAATATTCTTTTCCTACATTTCATTCACAAATAACCTTTCCTCAGTGTTTTTGTTCTTGTTGGATGTCTTCTTGTACTAGTTGTGATCATCACGGCAAACGTTTATTTTCGATATCGCCGCAATCGTTATAACGGTTTTTTAAATAATGTTAAATTAACACTAGTTAGTATCTTTTACTGTTTTCGTTGTTGGCAAATGTAACGTGTCTGCTAAAACTTTACAGTTTGGATGGTTTGTTGTTTAAAATTTCAAACTTTTCCTTAATTAATTAATATTTAGAAAATAATTTTAAAATTAAAAAAAATCTATTTTGAAACGAGAATCGAGTGCGCTAACATTGAAGAAGAGAAAAATTGAAGACGAGTGTACTCAGATGAAAACGTCAGAATGGCTGTCAGATTTTGCATTTGCAGTTGATATTCTTGAGAGACTTAATGAACTGAATGTTAAGTTACAAGGTAAAGGTGTGTTTGCACATGAGCTGTTTGCAGAGGTCAAGTCCTTTCAAGTGAAGCTTCAGTTTGTTTTCCAGACATTTGAAAGAGCAAAATTTTTCTCATTTTCAAACACTGAAGACACAGACTGTTTCTCGTGAATGTGCAGAAAAATACAGCCATCAAATTTCATCTCTGAGAGAATTTTCAAGGCGATTTTGCGATTTTCAAGCTCTTGATGACCAGTTTGTTCTTCTCACGACGCCATTTTCATATGATATTGACAAAACTTCTACCGAACTGCAGCTGAAATTAATAGACTTGCAGAATGACAACATTCTCAAAGAGAATTTCAAAGAAATGGAATTAACAAACTTTTATGCTTCACTAAAAAATGGTAAGTTTCCAAATATACAACAGTTTGCAATGAAAATGTTAGTTTTATTTGCATCAGCTTACATTTGTGAACAGACTTTTTCCTGCATGAACATCAATAAAAAGAAGTATAGGTCTCAGCTCACTGATACAAATTTGGATTCTATACTACGGATTTCAACCAGTACTTTAACTCCGGATTACGGAAAACTTGTTAAGAAATGTTTGCAGTTGCAAAAATCCCATTAAATATTTTAAAAAGTAAGTCACTAGGTAACTAACAATGAAGAAACTAACTTACAAACTAACTGTACTAGCAAGAACTGATAGTGACGGTCACTTTCAATAACATTATTATCAGATAGTCCTGATAGTGCTCTACTTAGCTACTAGTTACTAGTAACTAGTAACTAGTTATTCAGTATGTTATTATGACTATTTACTCTGGTCAATATATCATTATAGTTTTTTAATTTGCTCAAAATGTGTTGATTTTATTGTCTGATCCGGCTTAGAATTCTAGATTATTAAAACAAAATAACATGCGGCCCTTCAAACAATTTCAATTTTCATACGGCCCCCTGCCCAAAAAAGGCTGCCCACCCCTGTCCTAGATGGAAATGTCCTAGATGGAAATGTCGGGGGGATGTTGGGAAGAAATGTCCATGAGGAAATATCCAGGGGAATGTCTGCACACGAAGTTGGTTTGTGTGGTTGCATCAAACCTAAATCATGTCTCTGATTAGGATTTGACCACAAGTTGTAGAATCCGCCACTGTAGTTGCCCATTTTATCTGTACCATTTCGCCCAATACCATTTTGTCCGCACCATTTAGTCGTAATACCATTTTGACCAATACCATTTTTTCCATACCATTTGTCCGTACCATTTTGTCCGCTACCATTTTGTCCGTACCATTTTGTCCGCTACCATTTTGTCCGGTCACCCATAGATATGACTGAAATAGGGTTAGGGTATGACATGGACCACTCCTATAAGACACTTGTCTTATAGGAGTTCTGGATGATTTTCTGTCCTAAGACTGATGAAAACCAATTTTTAAATGTCATTCTCTTCTTTCACCTCCTCCTCCTCCCCTTCTTCAACTTCCACTCTCTAAGAATACAGGAATGCTTACATAATTAATAGCTGACTGATTGACTGTAAAGCCGATTATGCAGATCATTCAGGCCTACCCGTAGTTCTAATCCAATCGATGAGCTAATCTAAAGACGTCTTATTCTGATGCAAAATGACATCAAGCATTGAAATTCAGCTACAAATAAGCTGCAGCCAGTGAAGATCACATTATTGGAGATGTGAATATGAAATAATTGAGACTATAAGACCTGAAAAAGGACTCTGCTGCATAGAAGGACTTTGGCCACAAACCTCGTTTAATTTGAAGCTCAACACTGGTGGTAGATGTCAGTTCGTTGTTAAGAGATGAAGATGGAAGAGAGGATCGTAGGGACTGATTTTCCACTTTCAAGGCGTCATTGATGTCTTGAAGATTCTGGAGCTGAGCAGACATCTGATTCTTCTCCATCAACAGCTCATGGCTACGCCTGCCAGTCAGATCAACGTTTCATGCATTTATGTAGCACCAGTTGAATGAATTTAGCAACAGCAGCACCAAGAATTGACAGCACTTGACATAATTATGTGAAGGATTCACTCATTGTCTCAATACAAAGACATCCAGGCAGAACAGATGTAATCTTGCATTACAAAACAAGCAGTCAAAAATCGTATATATGTACACGTACAATAATATATATGCATATGTATGCAATATACAATATGGATTACATGGTATGTAAGTACGTATGTGCATGTATGTATGCACCGGTGTATACCCGTAAGGATGAAGTTGTTGTCTTTACAGAAATGAACCATTACTGATCGCTGCCATTGGTTCGCTAAATGACAACGTTATTGTCTATGTTTGCTGACTCATAAGGGTCGGTTGGTTTATCGCTTTGCTCAGCAGACTCTTCTGCCTCAGAATGAAAAATCTGGTTTCTTCCTAATTGTAACAACTGTTACCAAATAACAAATCGATAGAAGATGAGAAAGAGATATCAGACTTAGCAGTCAGAGACTGGTCCTTCTATAGATACTGTGGCTTGGCTTTGCTTGGCCATTAGAACTTGAGATTAAGCATGTATGAATGCATCAGACACCATGGCCACTATATTAAGTGCTGACTAACTAATAATAAAAAATTAATATTAATAATAAAGATGAAACTTGCTGTCGGAAAACGGTTTCCATATCCGTTATCTGTTGCAAAGCATCGCCAAGTTTTTTGTTAATGTCGTCGTCATCCGTTTTCTCAAATCTTCTGCTTGGATGACGATTGAGACCCTGAGATACCAACAGTTTCCAAAGTAAATCCTAGAAATGAAGTTATTAACAGACGACAACCTCATTCATACTTCCTGCCTTGACTGAATTTGATTTTAAGCACCTCAATGATGATGTTGCTATAGAAGTCATTGTATTGGACTCTAAGCAGTGAATGCCGCTTGGCTGTTATCTTACATTCATTTAATAGCCACGTCTCCAAGGAAGCTTTTCCTCATCCTCAGACATAATAAATGCAATACAGTGATCGAACACTTAATTGGCCCTCAAATGATGAATAATAGCCATAACATAATAAATTAACTGAACTAATAAGAGATGAATTTGGGCCAAGTGAACATGGACGCCGCCTCTCGGTTAGAAAAAAATGAGTTGCGTAATTCCTTTCTGATCTATCTAGAGCTCGTGAATAAGCTGATGCCCTGCGCTTCGCTTTCGAGTGGCGCTTTACAAGTTTGAAATTTACGTTTATCTACATAGTAGATGTCGTTCACATCCATATGGTTGTACCATGTAACGACATGCGAAATAATGAGCAATAAGTCGTTCCGCACGAAAGAAAAATTCGGATAGCCATTGACGCTGTAATTAGTAACTCTCAAATGCACGGTAGAGAAGTCTTAGATGGAGAATGAATTGACATGTATACTTGACTGAGCAGAATACAAAATCTCAATTGCGCAACAGAGAAAGTTGCTTCTTCTGAATCTTAGAGATAATGTCCAGAGAATGATAATCATACAACCTCTGACCGAATAAGTCTGTGTAATAAACACTGATTCATAGCTTATTTTGGTCGACCAGAGTTCGTAGTATTATGGGCCATGAGCTCAAATTTGACAGCGAATGCAACGAGACGAACTGAGTTGGAATGGAAGACATTGCATGAACTGAAGACATTCACAGATCAAAACAAGAGCAGTGACGTCACCCTGTCTAAAGCATTCGTTGTCATTGAAACGTCTGACTTGTAAACTGCGCTGAGATCATCCAGAGTTTCCAGGTCGTGACTTTCGAGCAGTTTCTTTGCCTCTAGATATCTATTTTCGAGGCACTTGAGTTGACTGATCGTCTGATTCGAATGCCGCTGAGCTTCCTTCTCCAAAATCTATGACACAGAACGAGAACATGGGATACAAGGCTCAAGTGTCAGATGTAATGTACAGTAAGGCAACATGTGGGGGAGACATCTGTAAAAGCCAGAAATTAAATTTCAGAGTGCAAACCTCACAGATCCAACAGTCAAATCATTTCCATGGTGAATATTTCAAATGATGGCCAAAATGAAGCAGGCTGGAACGGGACAATTAATCAATCAATAAAGACTGACTCACTATTCAGAAAGAGCGACGTTAAGAATATATTATGGCATGCAGTGAAAGATTTGAGGATGATGATGCTTCAGACATTGGCAGTTGCTACACATCTATACAGAATGATTCATACATAGTTCAACGTTGCTTAGGTGTGCCCTTCACAGAGTAGGTGCCTACTTGCCATGCCTCAAAATGATAAGAATAATGCTGATAATTATATGTGATGCAACCAATGCAATGTTTCTGGAGATGTGAGAGAAACTAGCCATCCGTTTCAGCGACTCTCACTAATAATTCAGTATTTAACAGTCCAACGATGAGCTACATTTGGTTTCTCAGTCTCTTTTACTATGCTCTCGTCTTTGCCTGTTGCTGTATCTTCTGTCAGCCAGAACCAGATGAAATGCGGCGATTCCAGATGCCATCAACTGTCTCAGACAATCTTTCTATCCCTTGAGTCATTAGACTTACCTCAAGTAACAATAATTTAACAATATCAATAGACTAATAATTCTCCATCAGCATCTATCTGTGGCAAGCGAGCTCTTCAACAACACATGTCATGATAAGTCAGACGATAAGTCAAAGACTAATAATAAAGTTGTGGGACATGGCAGCTTCATGGTTGGAGCGCTTGCCTTTTTATATGATGAGTATGGATTGCAGTTTCCTTCCATGAGGAGGCAGTTACTGTGTAGGGACCTTGGTCAAGTCCTTTACCCACAGTTGCTGAGTCCCATTGACTGATCTTAGGTCACTAGATAGTGGCAGTCAATGTATGATATTGGTGGAACCCATTAAAGAAATGCACTTGACAGATGCATCGACTGTCTGACCTGAAGTTTTGCATTTTCCATCAGCAGTCTCTCTTCGACTGTGGACAGACCGGTCGCCCTGTCTTGCCTCTCCTTCTGCAGACTCTGCTCCACTTGCTTTAGACGCTGTTCCACTGCAGCTACCTACGGGAGAACAATAAACAACTCACTCACTCCAGCAATTAACTAGGCTTACTTACAACATCATTCAGATTATTAATAAAAGTTGTGCCTTTTCAAGATATCGATTGAGCAGCACAATCTGTCCAGACGTACCAGAAAGGCATTTTTATTAGATTTTTAACCATAGCATAAATTATATGTTTTACGATACAAGAGAACTTCCATTTAAAATCAGTCTTGCACCAACACGTTTCCAGTCTGATCCATTTTCCTCCTCAATACCAGTAGTGTTTCCTGATTGCTATTCATTTCTATCATTCCTTTCTCACCTACAACTAAGAAAGAGAACAATGTGAAACCGTTCAAACTGTGACCAGAAATTCAGTCCATCTATGTGTTCGTGCAACAAAATTTTAATTGACACAGAAACTAAAGACTTTCCAAGAGCAAAGCATAGCAAGATTTCACCACAGCAAATAAAATCATTCTAGATAACACATGAGGGGCCATCCATATATGACGTCACGCGCCTATGAGGGGAGGGGTCACACATTTGTGACGTTTTGTGACGAGGGAGAGGGGTCAACGAAATGTGACGTCACATCATCACATCAATACGCCTTTCGTCCAACCGGTTCCACTACTGCTGCACTGATTGGAATCCTCCACCAAGTCAACAATATGCTTGGTGATGAAGATTATGTGACTATCATCTCACTCGACTTTGCCAAAGCGTTTGACACAGTCAGGCACTCTGTTCTAGCGAGCAAACTGTCACAGCTTGATGTGCCGGACTGTGTTTGCAGTTGGCTTGTTGAATTTCTTCACGACCGGCAACATTCCACACTCTTTGCCGGGCGACGATCACCAGTAGCATTTATCAACGCCAGCATTGTCCAGGGATCTGGTGTGGGCCCACCGGAGTTTGTGGTCAACGCTTCCAATCTACATCCGGTGAGCGAGCGCAACAGGATAGCGAAATTCGCAGACGACACTTACCTGATCATCCCGGCTTCGATGCTTAGTACGATGGCTGATGAGTTGCGGGCAATTTAGGCATGGGCCACAATTAACAACCTACGGTTGAATACATCTAAGTCGAAGGAGATGATCGTTGCTCGGCGTCTACCTCCGTCGCTTCATCCGCGCCCCCTTACGGGATATTGAAAGAGTATCGGAGATGTTCATCTTTGGTGTCATACTGCGAGGGGATCTACGGGCCACCTCACATGTCAACAGAGTTTGGGGACGTGCTGCGTAGCCATGGGCTGGCTCTCCACTGAGGCTCTGTCAGCGGTCGCTCAGGCAACTATCATCTCTCGTCTGCATTACGCTTCGCCGGCATGGTAGGGCCTGACATCGGCCGAGGAACGAAACCGCCTTGAGGCCCTTATACGGAGATTGAAGCGCCTCCAGTTCCTCTCCCACTGTATCGACTCTGTGGAGGCACTTGCTAGGGAGGCTGACGTCCGGCTCCTACGTGCCGTGATGGCGTCTGATACCCACGTCTTGAGGCCTCTAGTTCCTCCAGTTGCACGGTGCTCCTACAACCTACGACCCAGGGCTCACCCCTTTCAGCTCCCTCTTAAAGACAATAGATATTTTATAACCAGAGTTTTGTTTTTGTAATAAGCCAAAGTAGGCCATATCATTTACTTTTATTGGATAACTTTTATTTTTCTTCTGTTGTTTTTGAATGTTATTTGCTGCGGATTGTCAGCTTTTTAAACGAAGATATAATATATCAAACTGCGTTATTTTTTCAAAAGCTTTCACTCAATTAAACAAGTTCCACTTAATTAGCAATAATTGTTACCACAATTTAACACCACTAATTATTATATTCTTAATTTTTTATTTTTGGATTGTCTACTTTTATGCTCACTAACAATTTTGGGGGTTTGGAAGGGAGGCAGCCATGCTGTAACACACAAGTAGGAATCAGTTATCCTGCCCCAACGCACAGGCCACAGAGCTGAAACGAAGAAAATGGAGAGAGAGTGGATTGGATATTATTTATTCCATTAAGGAGCATTTTGCTTCACAGTGGGAGAATGGAGAGAAATAAAGTTTGGGCTGTTTCGAGTTATTGTTATTAAAAGTTTTTTAATAATGATTCTGCCTGAGCCTTTCAACTTGAGGAATGCATAAGATTGTAATAGCTATACTTTCTCCATTTATCTTCGTTCTGCTACATTATTATAGTTTCAAGTATTTTTATAGTTATAATTGCATTTTTTAAATTTAAAGACAATTTGCACTACTTTCTGGACAGCGGACACCTGGTCGTTTCGGAGGGGGAAGGTCAGAACTTTTTGACGTCATATTTGAGGGGGGTTGTGACATTTGTGACGACGTGTGACGAATGGGGAGGGGTGAAAAATCCTCAAAAATTGCATGAAGTCATTTATAGACGGCCCCTAAGAATAGGCACAACTGTTCAAGGCACAATTTGCACCTATTGCACTCACACCCTGCCCCACTTAAGTATATCTAGAGAAATCGCAGAACCGACCAGCGTCTGAGAGATTTTGTGTTCTTCTGCTTCTTGAAGTTCTTTGTGCAGTGCATTGGTGAGTTGTCTGAGTTTGTCCATCTGCTGGATATCGTCTCTCCATTTCTCCAAGTCTCTCCGTCTCTTCTCCTCGCTCGACTCAAACACCCGTCGAATCCTCGACAACTCATCCTAGTCAGTTACTTCATTTATATTCTGTTTATTCAGTTAAACCAGTTAGTCATTAGATCTGAACTTGATGTGAGAATTAAGTTAGTTGGGTGATGTTATTGTTAGGCGAATATGGAGTCATGAAAATGCCAAAGGAAAATAGGTTTCTCAACATTTCAGATTACGAGTTATTGGACACAACTGCATCATTTAACATGAATTTATGAGAAAAAATGGCTTTTCAATAGAAATAATTTGACAGAAAAAAGATATGAAGAAATAGTAGATGACTGGTTAGAGTGTTCACCTTGTAACACACACAGAGTATGGGTTTGATTGACTGTGGACTAAGGACGAAGAGCAGGTCTGGTCATGTGTATGCTTCTGAACCCCTCTGGAAGTAGCTCAGTAGTTGCATTGCATATTGTATAAGACAGATGATGAGATACACAGAAAAATATGAAAAGAAATCTGTGGCAGAAGAGAACAGCCTGAGACTGAAGAGATAGCAAGTTATAACAGGCAATAGGATGGATGAGTATTGACTACAGAAGAAATTGGAAAGTACATGTACAGCATATTAGGGAAAGGTAATGTTGACACCTGATAGGCTGATATCTGCTGGACGATCGCCTTGCTTGGAATAGCGGCCCTCCAGTCAGTATCACGTGACACATCCAACTCCCTCTCCGAGGCAGCATTCTTCAATTTCACATAAATCAGTGTGACACGTACACATTTTTAAAGTTCACATAAGTTAATGTAACACAAAGCATTCTCCCCTTTGGGCCCTTTCACATAACATCGTATCCACCATCTTATAACTTCACATAAGACATTGTACAATGTCCAGAAACCTTTCCCACTGCCAGATCAGTTGGGCCAGACCGAAGACTGGACAAAGGAGGAGGGCAATGCTGAGGAGCATAGTTGTTATGACCCAACCAAGTTTCAGTGGCTGCATCTATTGTAATGTTCAGCGTTTATGCTCAGGACATGCTCATTTGAATTTGCTTTTATGCTCAGTGTTTATCCATACATGTATAGTAACTGGCAGATGAAGGCATACGGAGGGCATTGTGGCAGAACGCTCAAACTGCATCAGTGCATCTTATACATCTTGGCCCTGTGACATGGAATGGGCTCCCATTATCACTGCGTCTTGTGCCTAGGGTCCACTCAGATGCGTTTTACAGTAGCCTTAAGACTTCTCTTTTCAGCCAAGGTTGAGTTGTAGCTCTCCTAAATAGTAATCCTGAAGGGGCGCTATATAAATCACCATAATGAATGAATGAATAAATCTCCGAATTGCTGAGTGATTTGTTGCTTCTTGTTTCTTGCAAATAAATCCACCAAGAGTAAGTATTTCATGCCCAATCCCACTTGGCAAGGCATTCTCTTGAACTTCAAAGCCAGTAAATTACAAATACTAGCGTTTTAAACACGGGACAACGAACACATAACATTCTATGAACTGCCTTAGAGGTAGCACATGCCCTTAAGCCAGTAGACCTCAGAGGCTGCCATGGCAGTTTTTTCTCAGTCTTGACATAAGAGAGCCGGTGTGGTCAGTCCTTTCCCTTGCCTTCCTATCTTCCCACCAACCATTCACGGTCACTGTCTTCTCAGTTTGCTCTAAACACCTTAAAAGAGAAGAGCATAAGTTTACCTGGTCCCTGAGATTCCCAATTTCCTTCTGCATTTGTAACACACATTCCTCGAGATCTTCTCGAGCGCTTTCTGTCCGGTTCTGCTTTGCTGAAATGATTTTTCCGATCAGGGATTCGTGGAGTTTCTGATAGAAGCCACTTGAATCATTTTTCATCTGATGCTTCATTTGATCATTTAAACCTAAAAACCAAAAATAATGTTACTCTTAAAAAGAGTCTCTCTTGAAGAGACATTATGTAAATCGATTGTTACAAATACAATGTGTTTCATTCATTGGGTTGGGGTGTTGGTTAGCAGTGGCTAACAAACATGTCATGAAGAGCTATAATAAGCGATATCAAGTCCAGTTACCCCAAGGTTGCCTAGTCCCCCATTTGTTAGACGGTGGCCTTGGCTAAATTCGATGAGACTGTAATATGTGCCTTGTAACAATATCCTCATCCGTAAAACTGTAGTTTAGCGTATTTAATTCAAAGATATTTTCAGAAGAAAAAATTGCGTATTTAATTATTATTTACATTACTGTAAGCAATACACTAAAGAGAAGCACTGAACCATCCAGTCTGTCCCAAAACAGCATGATATTAATCTTTTCATCAATCCAGCTTCTACTTACGCATGATTCTTTTCATCGACCAAGCTTCTACTTAGGCATGATTCTTTTCATCGCTTTGGAAACTTAGCTTCCATCTAGACAGAGTTCTTTTCATCACCTCCAGCTTCTACTGATGCAGAATTCGTTTCATATATCCAGCTTCTAATAAAGCAGAATTCTTTTCATGACATCCAGGTTCAACTTATGCAGGATTCTTTTCATCGATTCAGTTCCCATTTAAACAGAATTTGTTTCATCACATACAGTTTATACTTAGGTATCTTTTCATTACATCCAGCATCTACTTAATCGTGATTCTTTTTATCAATCTGGCCTCCGCTTAAGTCTTATTCTTTTCATCGATCCAGCTTCTATTTAAGTTACACCTAGACATCCATTCACGTCAAATCCACAATTTGAAAGCATGGTGTACGCTAAAAGAAACGAATAATTAAAGACGCTAAACTACAGGTTTACCTCCTCATCATTTCTATAATTTGCACGATTATGATGTATAATATTGAGGCGTTTAACAGGTGTTATGTTATGTAAATTATGTATACACTAATTAATTGGATCTGTGCTACAAGAAGTGCTAGTTAGCTACATAATCTCTAAGGTTGGACAGAACACACATGATGTAGCAACGGACAGTGTTGTGTGTCATGGCCATTGGCAGAGCATGAGCAAGCGACGTTGATAGCCAGGGTGTCAAAATCAATGGACGCATGCCATCTGAACAATGGGCAGTGAGAACTGTATGGATAAATTCAAAAAGTTAGATGAACTATCTATAGCTATAATAAATAGACGGCATCGGACTAGATTTAGATCTACCAGTAATAATAAATAGACAAGAATATGCTAAATTAAACTTACGGGTGCATAACACTGATCTGAATATACACACGCGCGTTTGCAAAGCGTCAAGCGGGATCCCTAAGATTCGTGACGCAATGTCAATTTAAATACGAATCTCATTGGTTGGCAGAGTGAGGTCAGGTCAATGATTTATATAGCGGGCTCTGAATGGCTGGCTTTTGGATTGGTTTGTAACACATGCATGCACTCAGAAAAGGGGTTCAAGCTGAAATAGAATAGAAAACGCATTAATTTAAGAGAAATAGTTGTTGGATGAAATAGAAACGAAGAAGCGATGTGTTGCGAAAAAAAGAGACTAGTAAAGCCGGAGCAGTAGGCCTAGGCCAGTTAGGCCTCCACGGGTCGAAAGCGAACCTGTTGTTTACAGTCTTACAGACGTGAGCAAAGAGAAGTATCCCACTGCAATAGTCGAGATTACAGTCCGGAATTTACAGGTAGAACTGAAACGCTTGTGATAGGCCTGTATAAAATTTAGTTAGAGCTTAAGATCGTTGGTTCACGATTGTAGGTCAAGCTTATGCGAAGAAACAAGTTGACACAAAGTCAATAACCAGTTACGTTGGTGTGAATATGGGTTAGGCCTATAAGCAAGGTCAAGGATAAAGTGACGAAAAAGTGACATCGTGCATAATTAAATTGCATACTTAATTTATGAGACGCAGAGGCAGGTGGTAAAAAAGAGTCACGCTTGGGCTTTATCGAAAATCGAGGATGGACGAGACGAATGTCAGCATAGATCATGGTGGAGTAATCAAACGGAAAATAACTATCGTATCGGAGATTCGTCGTTAACGAGAGGCGAGAAAGTCAACGAAAGTAATTATGGCAACCAAAAGGCGAATTACGAGAATGATCTGCCAAGGGCATGATTTAATTTGAAGACTTGCAAGTGAAGACTGAAGAGGATTATATATACGCCGAAATGGCGAGAGATGAGTCTTGCAAACATGGATGTTAGCTATGCAACTGTTCTAAGGCGGGGGGAGGATGAGGACAGTGAGTTATAAGTATTAAACAGAATATGAGATCAGTATACATCCGGCTCTTCACGTGTTGAAACGTAATGAATCGTTACATGCCCTGCATGGCTGCCGTAGGCCTACAGTTAAATTTGACTCTTGTTTGAATTTTATAAAATGATCATTACTATTATAGTATTATTTAATCTTACAAGAGACACCATTTTAGATGCGACAGTTGGTCTACATTACAACCTAACTTCAAACTGAATTGGATCTAAGTCGGTTGGTGATTGTCATACGTTGGTAATGTTGACATCTGTCCTTCAGCTGCTTGTTTTGTCTCTTCAGAGAATTGCCATCTAATTTCATTTGAAGCATCTGACTCTCGTAGTCTTCCTAAAAATACAGATATTTACTACAATAGACGGATCAGTAAATAACTTGGTTGCTATTGACTGTCACTGCTGATGCGCTAATTAAGTCTGGCCACAGAGCTTCCTTCATTCGGCACTTCACTTTCCACTGGCTTCCTGTGCTCAATGCATGCACTCAGTTACACATTTTTAACTCTAGTGGTGGTGGTGGTGGTGGTGGTTGTGATGATGATGATGATGATGATGATGATGACGACGACGACGACGACGATGATGATTGGTTGAAAGAATCTGTGCACAAAAAGCGCTCCCAGTTTCGCTACTATGTGTATAGCTATTCTTAGATACGTAGGGTCCACTCAGTGCAGCGCAAACAACACAATATCCGCCACGGTGACCGGACAAAATGGTACGGACAAAATGGTACAGACAAAATGGTAGCGGGCAAAATGGGACGTACAAAATGGTAGCGGATAAATTGGTACAAACAAAAGGGCATGGGGACAAAATGGTAGCGGACAAAATGGGACGGACAAAATGGTACGGACAAAATGATAGCGGATAAATTATTACAGACAAAATGGTATGGACAAAATGGTATGGGGACAAATGGTTGCGGACAAAATGGTACGGACAATATGGTATGGACATAATGGTATGAGGACAAAATGGTTGCGGACAAAATGCTACGGACAATATGGTATGGACAAAATGGTAGCGGACAAAATGGTAGCGGACAAAATAGTACGGACAATATGGTATGGACAAAATGGTATGGACAAAATGGTATTCAATTTCCACGTAAGCACGCATCTATTCAAGCGGCTTTCTATCAATCCAGCTTCTTTCAAAATAGGAAGCTTTTATTCGATCCAGTTTCCATTTCAGCATAATTCTTTCCGTAAATCAACCATCTTCTTCAGCCCCGCTCTTTTCAAGTAATACAGATAACAGCTTCCAAATAAGCGTAATTCTTTGGACCAATCCAGCTTCTAATTAGGCATAATTGTTTACATGCGTCTCGTTAAAGCAGAATTCTCTTATCGAACCCTCTACCATTCAAGTATAACTTTTCGTTGATCCAGCTTCGCCTTATAAGCATGATTCTTCTAAACTATCCAACTTCTTATTGAACATCGTTTTCTCATCGATCCCGCTTCTGATCTGAAGAGAGATCATTGTCATCAATCCCTTTATTAACAAACATGATTCTTTTCATCAATGCAGCTGCTGATCAAACAAGATTCTTTCAATTAGTCGAGCATCGAGGTTAGCAAGGATTCCTATCATCAGTCCTACTTCAAATTATACATAATTCTTTTCATCAGTCCGGCTTCTGATGAAACAAGACTCTATTAATTAATCCAGCCTAAATTTATGCAAGGATTCTGTTCATCAGTTCAGTTTCTATTTCAAATTTAGACAGCATGACATTTGCAAGAAAAATGACTTTGCCAACCTAAACTATGGTTTACCAAAGTTTGTTATACGCAAATCAAGCATAGTCTGATATATATATATATATATATATATATATATATATATATATTTTTTCCCTGACATTCCACTCCCCGGACATAAATCATATACATGTTATATATATAACATTAATCATACATACTGAATTAATATGGCTAATATGATACACAACTTATATATGTGTGTGCTATGTTAGGAGAAAATGTTCTAGAGGAACTGTCCGGGGAGTGGAAATATGTCCCAGACCCCTTAAATCTCTACCATTTTATCCGTAAGCCTACTATTTTGTACAATACCATTTTGTCCGTACCATTTTATTCGCACCATTTTGTCCTAATACCATTTTGTCCAATACCATTTTGTCCAATACCATTTTGTCCTTACCATTTTGTGTGCTACCATTTTGTCTGCTACCATTTTGTCCGTACCATTTTGTCCGTAACATTTTGTCCGCTACCATTTTGTCCTTATACCACTTTGTCCATACCATTGTGTCCGTACCATTTTATCCGCTACCATTTTGTCCGCTACCATTTTGTCCGTACCATTTTGCCGTACCATTTTGTCCAATACCATTTTGTCCCCATGCCATTTTGTCCGTACCATCCGCCACTGCTCATTCTGGCAATGTCAGTTTAAGAATAGGTATATGGGGGGAGGGGCATTTGCACGCCCGGAGAGAAGAGGAGGAGGACAACGCTAATCATTTTTTTATGATACAGCGTCGTTGAACAGCTGCTCTAATACCAGACCTACACAATCGTCATCTCAGCATTTCTACAGTGCCCACAAAAGCGTAGTCGCGGGAACCAGCTTATACACAGGCGATAGAAAGATAGCCTAATCATCGTCTGAATCAGACAAAACTTACTGGTTGAGAATGAAAGAGCTTCGGCGCCTGCAGTTGGTCGGGGTGTCCTGCCGATATGCCTCCGAAGTTATCTCCAGATGCAGAGGAATTGGATGGAGAGAAGAGATCTTGCATTGTGGGCAGCCACTGCTTCAGAGTCTGGTCAGCACTACGGCCAGTAGCAGCTGTCGTGTTGTTCATATCCAACTCAGATGAGAGGTGGTCTAACTGACCGACGCCGCGATCTCGTGCACCACCTATACAGCATAATTCCATTGAAACGATTTTAATAATGTGATAAAATATGTATATGTACCAAAGGTATCGACAGTTATAAATTCGACTCATGTAATAATCGTCTCATTTATCCGATGTTTGTAATCATACTCCAGTTTGTCAGTTTGAAATGAAAACAAAATTATTATCATTATTATTATTATTATTATTATTATTATTATTATTATTGTGGCCTACCCCTTTACGCCCACACCGGGCGTCGCGTCGCAGCAGCATTTGGGGTGAACGCTCTGGGAAAACCTTGAATTCCTTCCCGTCTAGTCCTGGTACCCCGGAAAGCCGAGCTCCGAGGTTTTCTCCGTCTTCTTCTTGATCGTCCGCTTTGGCTGAGTAAGTCTTGCCCGGTATGGCGCAGGATTTAAGATTTCCCCAATGGTAGAATCAGAGTTACTACGCTAACGAGGAAGTCAAAAACGTTGCTCGACAAATGCTCTTTATTGTGTAGCACAGCGGCGGCGAACAGCCAACGAATAATAGTCACGATCAAATAATCAACAGCAGACTGCCTGCCAACGACTCTACAGACTGCAAACTCTAACTGAGCCGACTGACTCTCTGACTGTCTGATCTCCCCTTCGACTGAGCTCTGCAGTCCCTTATATAGTCTTCCAGTGCTACAGGGATAGAACAGATTGCTAGAGAGGATAGCACAGAATGCTACAGAGGGCATACAGATTTCTACAGTGGGTAGCACAATGTGCTACAGAGGATAGCACAGATTGCTACAGGTGGTTCTATTATTACTATTATTATTATTATTATTATTATTAATATTATTATTATTATTATTACTACTACTGCTACTGCTACTGCTACTACTACTCTACTACTACTACTACTACTACTACTACTGCTACTACTACTACTACTCCACCTACTACTACTACTACTACTACTACTACTACTACTACTACTACTACTGCTACTTGTTAGTAAGATGTCACCTATAGAATGATCCCATGGCATTTCACTTAAAACAAAACGTTTCTGGAGCCGGTAATAGTATTATAGGCCTACGGCTGTGGAAACACAAGCAACTTGAAACTGAAAGTCCTTTGATTTCCTTCTTCAAAAATATTACGAGAACGACGGTCATCTATTTACAAGCTCGTCCATCTTTTAGAATTTGAGCATATGTGGGACTTTTCAGGTGTCTTTATACCTGTAGCATTATGCTATGAGGTGTCAATTGCTCTGGGTCAGCGGCGGTCCCTACTGCGTGTGAATACTTGTTATTACGAACTGAGCTGTTTTCTTGCATGAGCGGTTGGCGGTCTCGGTCGGGGCGTGCTGGGTCGTGCTGGCCGGGCTAGGACCGACTTTCACCGGTGTGCTGCACTCTGCACGATCCTTCACTCCAGTGGCGGCTCTAGGTTTTTCCATCAGAGGGGGCCGAGGTCTCGGGAGGGGGGCCAATTGTATACCCGAATTTGTCGAAACTGAGAGTGCTAGGTATAGCTCCACACTGAGTCACATCGACCAGATACATGTATATGCATTATAGTTTGAATTTTTCACATCAACAAACTGGATATTTGAGAATAGAATGACTTTATTTAAAGGTAAAGGATTAACTATGCACATTACATACACCTAATGAAAAGCAAGTTTACGATTGTCATGTCAAGAGTCAAACTGATATACAAAGGCAACTATAGTATGGACTCTGCACGAACAGATTCAATCGACAACACTGTCAGACTACTTAGATGAATATCAGACATGATGCTTTTTAATATGTTTTAATTAATTTTAGAGCAGAAAAGCTTTTCCAACAGGCTGTTGATGTTACTGGTAAAACAATGGCTATGGTCGACATTCTGTACGTTTCATGAACAGCATGCATGGTTCGAAAAGAAGCCAGAACTATCGTTGTGGTCATATTAGTTGCACTTAAACTTGAATGCATTAACAGGCGCCCAACTTGGGGAATTTCATGGTCTTCAACAATAGGCTACTGTTCATACAAAAGTGCAAAAGACACAACGTTATCATTATAATTATTTCAAGAAAGACATTATGTTTTGGCACATATGCCTGTCATAGCAATAATTTAATGGTCAGAGAATCGTCTCTCTGTTTCAGAAATCTGCTGCCTAAATGTGGCCTTTGGTGTTCACTTGAAAATGTTGTTCCACAGTTTCATCAACTGCCGAGCTAGGAAAACGGATGGGCATTAAGCGGACAGTCGGACACCTTGCTTAGATAATACTGGGTCGATTTAACAATTCTCATTTTACTCTTCTGCCTTTACAAAGACCCATGTTTCATCTCTGGTTTTTTGTAAAGTCAGTTTTATGTCTGACAACGGCGGCAGCTGCAGATAAATTAACATTTGAAGATTGGAGTTGAATTGATACAATATGTACATACATGACGTCTGGTAATAATAGCAAGCATCGAGCTTCAAGTCTTCAACTACTCTTTCAATATTTCGCTCCATCAACATTCTCTAGCATATTATACCAATGCATCTAATTGATCACTGATATTACGGCAAGCAACAATGCAGCAAGCCCATCTAGTATCACTGATCTGTTGGAATTGCCTTGCTGAATCCCTAGGATGTAACTCACTATGTGTTTCAACCGATTTCTTATGGGTTGAAGACCAGAGAACTGATCTCTGACAATTTTATGCAAAAACCTACAACCTTTCAATTATAAGTAATGCGCAATTCTCTAGCTTCTGGAATAGATTCATTAACTGAAATTACTTTCAATTAAAATGCGTGGCAATGGAAATAAATGACCAGTGCCCTCCAACTGCCCTTCAACTGCCTTCCAACTGCTGGACATTAACACTGCTCATTACACTTGCACCATCATAATCTTGGCCAACAAAACCTGAACCTATGCCTGACATCGGCCGAGGAATGAAACCGCCTTGAAGCCTTTATCTTTATACGGAGATTGAAGTGCCTCCAGTTCCTCTCCCTCTGTATGGGCTCTGTGGAGGTACTGACGTCCGGCTCCTACGTGCCGTGATGGCGTCTGATACCCGCGTCTTGAGGCCTTTATTTCCTCCAATTGCACGGTGAATTGCAAGATGAATTTCATCCTGTCCCAAATGACTAAATTAAGAGCATCTAAAATAAGCCATGACTATTACTTTGCATCTAATCCGTCCGATTGCTGATTTGAAATCTAGAAAATATTCATTCACTTTCTTTTTGGCAAAATATCGTACTACAAAGAATATCTCTTCTTGCGACTAATATATCTTTGTGCCATCAACAAGGATTGAATACTATATAGATTCATTGACCTCTTCTATTACCATATACATCACTAAAAATTCTAAGCAAGTAAGTGATCCTCTGAGAATGTTCATAAAAAATAAATTTTAATTTTATTATGCAAGGTAGTGCTTCGTGCCTTTGAGAATCCCCCCTTCAAAAAAAAATTATGAATTTCATCGTGCATCACACATTAGCAACTAAATGTCAAATATAAATGACACCATATTTCACAGCACATTGGGAGAAAATCTGGGGGCAGTGGGGAGGGGCACGAGCTCATTTGGGGGGGGGGGGTTGGGGGTTTGGGGGGCCATTGCCCTCTGGCACCCCCTGTGGAGCCGCCACTGCTTCCTCCTGGGCCCGTCTCGGGCGTTCCCGGGCGTGCTTGATGTGCACGAGCTTGGCCCCGTCCCCCGGCTGACTGTGCACGACGTGCTGGCTCTGCACGAGTCCCTTCCTCCCGCCTGGGCTGTGCTGATCTCAGCACGAGCCGTGCTGATTTCGGCACGGGCTGTGCTGGCCCAGCACGACTAGAATATAAATAAAGGGCGCTACTTCATTCGAGAGTTTATTCGAGCATGACTATGGTAGTCGATGCGTGTTGAAGTTTGTTCGATGATGACTATGGTAGCCAAGAAGTTAAGTTAAGTTCACTCGATAATGACTGTAGTCGATGCGTGTTAGCGTTGATTCGATGTGTTGACTATCTGCTGCTGCTGTTACGTTGAATAAAGATAAGTTCGTTGATCAACACATTGACTTCGTCTGTACTTCTGTGTCTTTCGATCTCGTAGCAGTCTAGAAAACGTGCGTCAGACCGAACAGGTCTTATCCAGCGGACGATCAAGAAAACGGGGAAAATCTCGGCCGATGGTACCAGAATATAGAGGAGGGAGCCGAATTTTCCCAGAGCGTTGGTTGAATTCTGCAACTGCCTGGCCGACCTGATAAGGGTTCGCCACATACCACTTCAGAACATCTTAGAGTTCTATGTATCTGATGATGGGTCTAAATGCAGGCCATGTCGTCCACACTCAGCTCTTCTCTTACCTCTTTGCAAACAACCTGCGTCCGCCTCTTCAGTCAGGATTCCGGAAATTCCATTCCACAGAAACAGCTGTTCTGAAAGTATACAATGACATGGTCGTTGCTGCAGACAAGGGCTCTAATACTTTTAGACTTCTCTGCTGCTTTTGACTGTGTAGATCACTGCATCCTACTCAGAGTCCTGCAACATTCCTTCGGCATCTCTGGCGCCATCCTCAATTGGTTTCTGTCTTAACTCTCTAATCGCACTGAGTATGTTTGCATCATCTTGTTTGTTTCATCCATCGCTTCTGTGCTCTTTGGTGTCCCGCAAGGCTCTGTCCTAGGGCCTCTGGTGTTCATACTGTACACTTCTACACTCTAAGCCATCGCTTCTCACCACGGCGTGGAAATCCACCTCCATGCTGATGACACTCAACTCTATGTACATTTGCGACTAAACGAGGTCGAAAATGCTACAGAGCGACTTCGTGCCTGCATTGACGACATCATGCGATGGAGTCTGTCTATGCGTCTCAAACTTAACCCTGGAAAATCCGAACTCATCTGGTTTGACCGCTCCTCTAAGCTTCCTCAGAGCGCAGAACTCTCTTTACCTCCTCTCTCCATCATTCACTGTCTGGCATCTTGGAGTCATCCTCGACTCAAAAATTTCCATCAAACCTTTTCATCAAACCTCAAATTGCATGCTTGTTTCATCTTCTGAGAATGCGACAACTTCGCTCTATTCTTGACTCTGCATCACTAATAACACTGATACACTACCTTGTTCTGACGCGACTTGACTACTGCAACTCAGTACTCTATGGCCTCCCTGAATGCACAATGCTTCCGCTAACTAGAATACTGCATCAGGCTGCTCGACTGTGCCTTGGACTTTCCTACCGATACCATATCACATCTGCTCTTCGTTCTCTACATTGGGTTCCTGTCAGTGAGCATATCTGCTACAAGCCGGCACTCACAGGTCATCTGTCGTCTTATCTGTCCTCTATGGTCACACCTTGCAGCTCGGTTAAAGGCCGCTCCTCTCTTAGATCAGCCTTTGCTGGAAAGTTGGTTGTCCCTAGTACACGTCTCGTCTTCGGCCGGCGGTCATTAAATTTCACTGTTTCCGGTCCCTCCATCTGGAGCTCTCTACCTCCTCATGTTCACAACTCTCTCAGTCTTTCGCTCAAACCTGAAAACGTACCTCTTCCAGTCTGCGTATGGCTCTTAATGATTGCCGTCTTCAAGGTGCACCTCTTTACCTCTTTCTGTAAGGAGAGCATTATCAACTTACAGTTGTATTGTATATTGTATTGTACGTGATAACCTCGTTCTAGAAATTATTTGGAGTGGTTCGAGCGAAGAGCCGAAGAGAGAGCTAGATAAAGTATTAGGTTTGAACTAACAGAAAATCTATGAATAAGATTGCATGCTCTTAACACGAATAGCTGATCATCTGCAGACGCGTGGTGCTCAGGTCTTGAAGGTCAGAAGCAATCATCTGTCACATCTCTGACGCGTGACAGTCGAGTATTCTAACATCTGACACAGACATTGAAGAAAAAGGATCTAACCATTTCACCACCTCTGTCAAACTGTATTAGCTGCCGTTTGAAAGACATGACTGACTATCTTCTTTATATGCAACTGACAACCAAGAGGTCTGACACAGCACAATTTGCAATGACATGACATGCCGTCTAGACAGAAATTCTATTCCCGTTTTAAATATCCATCAAATATATAAGCCAGAAACAAACGAGTGAGAAGTCTTGATTCTGATATAACTGACCTGCATCCTGTCCCGCCAGACTTTGGTTACTGAAAACAGCGGCACTCGATCTACCGGAGTCTATGCTCGTCCAGTGTCCAGAAAATGGATCATGGTTCATGACTCATACATGTAGAGGTTGTCGTCGTCTTGCAGTTCAACGTTTCTAAAGTCGTCAAAATGACACAGCCATCTACAGACTCAACAGATTATATCAAATGCTAAAGGTGGATTACCGACTAGCATACGTCTCTACAAAAATCCGTTGTTACCTCTCTACAGATAGGGAACTGTCATCTCTCCAGTTCCCACTTTTACCCCTCTACAGTTAACCCACTACCTCTCTACAGAAAGCCCCCTGCCACCTCTTTACAGATAGCCTTACCTCTCTACAGATAAACCACTCTGTTACCTCTCTACAGATAACCCACTGCTATACCTCTCTACAAAGAACCCACTCTGCTACCTCTCTACAGATAACCCACTCTGCTTAATCTCTACAGATAACCCACAGCTACCCACCCATTTACAGAAGACTTGCATTATTTGTCTAAGTGTTTAGAGACTCTAGTCTAGTATAGTCTAGTCATAGCGCACCTGGTGGTACGCAAACTTTAAATTTTTTTATCTGGTGGTACAATAAAAATAAAGTTTGAAAACCGTTGCTATAGATAACCCAATTTACTACCTTTCTACAGATAACCCACAGCTACCTCTATACAGATAATCTACTGGTATACCTCACTACAGATAACCCACTGCTTTACCTCTCTACAGATGGGGTGTGGTCTTGAGACCGCGGGCTTGGTCTCGAGACGGTCTCGAGACCGGAAAGCTGCGGTCTTGGTCTCGAATGCATTGGCCTTGGTCTTGGTCTCGGGCCAATGGTTTTGGTTTCGGTCTTAGCCTCGAATGCGTCGGTCTTGGTCTTAAGGAACTGCTTGGGATTGGTCTCCGCCTTAGATTAGCGTTCTTGGTCATTTGCCGTATCAGAGCAATTTTTTTATATTTGCCGGTTATTTTCGATTATTAGAGACATCGGATGTTTAGGCGGCCCAACGCGATTGTTATCGATTTACGGCGTGCTGACCATACATGTTTCTATGGGCAAAACAATGCATTTGCAACGGAATCAGCCATTTCAAAATTTGTTTTCACAAATTTCAAGGTTTTGTAGCAATCTAATAACTATGTGCTGGGCTACGTGTAGACGCCGTTACCTACAATTCCGAGTACAAGTAAACCATTCAGACGGAACGTTAATCTACTTGTTCAGATGTCTTAAAGTATTTACGTATCGTATATTGTAAGTATTAAGCGGATATTCTCAGGCCGAAGCCAAGGGCTGAACCCTCAAAAGTTTAGACTGGCCGGTAAAACTGTTTTCTGGACATTATTAAGATTAGTATTTTTCATCAATAAAATTAATGTTTTAGGCGTCTTAGTAAATTGAATTGTCTATAGAAAAAGAGTATCGGTCTTGGTCTTGGTCTCGGACCATCGGTATCGGTCTTGGTCTCGGACCAACCGGTCTCGGTCTTGGTCTTGGACATCTTGGTCTCGGTCTTGGTCTCGAGGTTTTGGTCGTGTGTCCGACACTGCTCTACAGATAGCCCACGGCTACCCATCTACAGATGACCCACTCAGCTACCTCTCTACAGATAGCTCACTGCTACCTCTTTACAGGCAACCCACTGCTCTACGTCTCTACAGATAACCCACTGCTACCTCTTTACAGGCAACCCACTGCTCGACGTCTCTACAGATAACCCACTGCTATACCTCTCAACAGATAACTCACTCTGCAACCTCTATACAGATAACTCACTCTGCTACCTCTTCACATCTACAGATACCTCACTCTGCTACCTCTCCACAGAGAACCCACTCTGCTACCTCTCTACAGATAACTCACTCTACTACCTCGATACAGAGAACCCACTCTGCTACCTCTCTACAGATAACTCACTCTACTACCTCGATACAGATGGCTATCTGTAGAGAGGTAGCAGTGGGCAACACTTATACTGCACATTTAAAGGCATTTTTAATGCTAAACAAACCTGCTCTTCAGTTTCTGCAGTCCAGAGGTGATTCAGTAAATTCCTAAACATCCACTAAACTACGATCATTTATGAGGAGTACGTCTCAACTCGGAAAACTAAATGTGCGTAAGTCTTAAACTCGAACTTTCTCAATTTTGGTCTATGCTACTTGGGCGTTAACTGCAGATAGAGAAATAACACAAAACGTTATACTGCCTTTCAGTCCACTGAAATAGATATTACTGCATGCACATCTGTTGCATTCGCTGACAATATGTTGAGTCAGCTGAACCAAAACATAATTTTATGAGCAAAACATTATTCCGGCTGCAAACATCCCACTCGAATGCATCTGCCGACCGAGTTTCTAGGTCACTCATAATATATCGACTTCTTCTGGCGTTGTACGATCGATATAGTAGATATCGATCTCAGAATGAAATCAACAGAATTCAACGATGCTGAAACCACATGTGTGTCATCCTTGCACACAGCTACGCTGCTGCTTGGACCAATTAACGTATGTCTGCAGAGACGGCGATCTCGTTTCACAGGTGAAGGGGACACCCAATTAAAGGGGCAGGATATGTGTGGGGGGCAGGGCTTAAGGTGTGCATGGACGGTCATGGAGGGCTTATTTTCGAGGCTGGACGCCGTCCTGCGACTTATTTGGCCAGCAGAACCTGGACGCCGTCCACGATCGTCCATGCACAGAGTAATTCCTCTATATACGGACGTTATTATCAACAGGAAAAAGAGGAGGAAAAAATTGCGGGCTTCACGCGTTTACGAACTTTTTTCCCCCAAATTTCAAAACGATGCCGGCACCACTAGCCCCTTGTCGACAATTTCAGAAAGGAAAGTCGTTCTCTTTACGCTTTAGATTTCAAAAAATATTTCACCAACAAATAATTGACGACAAAATAATGGCTGGTGGACAAAAAGACTAACGAATGATAAAAAATTCTATTTTTAGCCCATTGTACTTGGTTAAAAAGAAGTTGGATTGATAATAATAATGTCTGCAAATCCAGCTTCTGGATGAGTAAGAACCATTTTTGTCAGTTCAACTTCTATTTAGGCAAATATTCTTTTCAATGATCCAACTTTTATTTCAGTAGGCATTATGTTCATGTAAATTGCATCTGTTTTGGAAGAATTTCGTTCACCCATCCAATTTCTTTTCCAGCATCATTAATATCACCAATTCAACTTCTATTTTAACGAACAAAGTGGACCACAGTGCACGAACAATTTGTCGTTGACTTAATACTTATTTTGTATTTTACTTTATTAAAGAAATTTGATATAGCCCTTCTTCCAACATCTTTTGCCCAGAAGTGCACACAGACGCCTCGACGGCGCAATTGCAGTTGTACTGCAGAGCAATTGTGCGCGAAGGACTTGCGCAAGGTCCCTACACAGTGACTCCCCGGACGAGGGTCGAACCCGCTCACTCAGCGCACACTTAGCATTACGGGCAGACCGCTCTAACCGATCAGTTACTGTGCCACAATATGTTTGGTGCTCTGCCTTTGCAATCTTTGGTTATTAACTTTTTGACACTATGGGCCGTCCATAAATGACGTCACGCGCCTATGGGGAGGGGTCACAAATTTGTGACGATGTGCGAGAGAGGGGGTCGACGAAATGTGACGTCACATCATCACATCAAAATACGTAATGTTATTAAAAAATTACACTCATTTAAACATGTTCCACTTAATCAACAGTAGTTGTTACCACAATTCAACAACACTAGTTTTGATTATGATAGTCTTGCATCATGAGGATGAATAAGGTTGTAATCATTAGAGGCTACTTAATTTCTCCATTTTTCTTCGTTCTACTATTATAATTTGAAGTATTTTATAGTTACAATTAAAATTTTTGATAATTATAAGAAAATTTGCATAACATTCTGGACATCTGGTTTGATTTATTTGGGGTCGGGGGGGGGATGATCAGGGCCTTGTGACGTGACGTCATATTTGAGGGGGTAATGGCATTTGTGACGATGAATGACGAAAGGGAGGGGTCAAAAATCGTCCAAAATTGCGAGACGTCATTTATGGATGGCTCCCCTATAGCGTCCAGGCACTTATTTCTTTACACTTTAAGCACTGGGGGCACCCATGTAACGCGTCCCCTCTCTGTATAAGGTGGGGAACTTGTCCAGTCTACACCCCGGGATCGCCGCCTCTGTCAGTCTGTAAGAAACGTTGACTCCTTGATCAGTGCAATTAACTTGTAAAGATAATGTTCTCACCGCCAGAGGTAAAACAAGATTTCAAAAAGGGGGGCATAAATCTGATTATATTGTGCCCCAAAATGCCCCTCTCACTTTTTAAATTTTGCCTCTCCCCAGAAGTAAAGAAATGAGGGTGCACAAATTATCTCAACAAAAGTCATCTTATCATGATAATCTACAAAAATAAAAAAATGAAGGATGCTTTTAAAGTATACACTATATACTATATAGTAATATTTTGTGCAATATGCAGCAAAACTTCATGGGAATTGTTCTTTTCCACCATTATGACGCTTGTAACAGAGCATGGGCTGGATGCCAAGTTAATTTCGGTTTCAACTTTCTGCATTACTTACAGAGACTGTATCAATGGTCAGTAGACTGGCAGATGCTGTTCAGCTCAAAAAAGGCACTTATGTTATGTTATGCTCATGGGATAGAAAAATGAAAGATTTCAGTACACAATAGGAGGGTTGAACATTAGAGACTCAGAGGCAGAAAGATACCTAGGGGTGATCATACACAAGAGTGCAAAGCCATCAAGGTAATGTTCGAAGGCAGCAAATAAGCCAACAAGGTGTTAGGAATGATTAAAAAAGCAATAGTCAGCAGAGAAAAGAAATGATTCTCGAGTCATATAAAACACTGGTCAGACCAAACCTTGATTACTGTATACATGAATCAAACAAGATATCGAGAAATTTGGATAAAATACAGAGGAGAGTGACAAAAATGATAGAAGGATTGTACACAACTCTAAGATATGAAGACAAAAATTGAGAGAAGAACAAGAAGTGATTTGATTTAAACCTAAAGATAATGACAAGAAAGGAAATACTGCCAGCACAAAAGCTTTTCACATTTACCGCGGACAATCAAACCAGAGGGCACAGATGCAAGATATATGAAAAACCAGCTGGTATATGGATGCAAAGATTTTATAGTTCATGAGAGGTGCACGCATGGAATTATTTAGATCAAAAGACCGTTGCAATAGGATCAGTAAAATTGTGAATATTCTACTTGGCCTATAAGAAATTTTCTGTATTTTGGGTAGAAACAATGCGATACATTATAGATGAATCAAGCATGCATTACCCTACTTTGCAAATACAATATCTTATACCCACAAAAAGCAAGAACAAATCGTATAAACCCTGTGTAGCACAGTCGCTGATCGGTTACAGCGGTCAGCCAGTAACGTTCAGTTTGCGCTGAGCGAGCGAGTTCGACCCTCGTCCGGGGAGCATATTAACATTCTATATACGAATTCAGATATGCATATTCATGAGCTATAAGTCCTCTTGTTCATTGGATTGCGGAGAGGCGCTAATAATAATGTCCTTTAAAATATATATGGTCGTTGCTTGCCCCCAACACAACAGCCAAGATGGTGGATAGTGGTTTATTTTGCGAGCTTCCTTTTCAAAATGAGTGCATAACTAATAGCAAAGAGAAAGTTGAAATTAGAGCGAAGCTAAGATGTGCAGAGGATGTTCACACGTGGCTGCGTTGTTACGAAGAAATATCAGTCGCCACATTAATTAGGCCTACAATATCGAAGTCGCGTGAGAAAGCTTATTTAACGGTGCGTAAGCCATGGAGGTCAAGTGTTGAAAGAGCAGCCCTTTATTCTGCATACATGTAAACGGTGATAAATTTAAACTAAGTTTTATCAAGGACGTTAAAGAATTATAAACAAGAAAAGCAATTATAAAACGCATAACTAAATAATCAGTCACGTGTTTGCTCATTAGTAATACGTCACTAGTAATGAATATTTAATAACCTACCCTGTCATCCAATGAACAGCAGGACTTATGAATATGCATATCTGAATTCGTATATAGAATGTTAATGCGCGTCCGGGGAGTCTCTGTGTAGGGACCTTGAGGAAGTCCTTAGCGCACAATTGCTCTGCACTGTCTGCAGTATAACAGCAATTGCGCCATCGAGGCGTGTGTGTGGACTTCTGAGCGAGAAATGTTGGAAGAAGGGCGGTATCAAATTTCGGTAATAATAATAATAATAATTATAATAATAATTATAATTATAATAATAAACAAACAAACTTTGAACTGCTTGAGATTTATTTACCCACAATACCTTTTAATATATCATCCAATGATCATTAGATATAAAAGTTATTGGGGAGACATAAAACTAGAACAAATTTGGGAGGCTCACTGGGGTCAATGACCACCAAAACGTAGGGCGTTGACCCCAGTTTGAAAAGTGGGGATGTGCCCCCCTGCCCCGCTTGTTACACCCCGGACTACAAGCATTTTATTCTTTGGGAACAAATACGCTTAGCGATCGAGTTTTGTAGTCATAAATAGTTAACGACAAATGAAGGATAGATATATACGGTCTTCAGCATGAGTTTCAATTGCATACCTAAGGGGCCGTTCACAAATTATATAACGCTCAGAGGGTAGGTGGTGGGTTTAGTTAGCGTTGTATTGTATAGGATGAGGGGTAGGTTGAAGGTTTCGTTATGTAATAAACTTTTTTCAGCTTATGCTGTTTTGCCTGTTTGCCTGCAACCACGGACCTTCATTGTTTAATCGAAGTTCACTATTTGTTGTGAACCAAAACTAGCAACGTTAGCTGCCACCTGGCGAATTGATTTGAAGCTCTTACTTATTATTTAGAAATCCACTCTTAACAATTTCCTGTTCACAATTTTAACAATTTCCTGTGCATAGTTTAAACGCTCTAAAATTCAATTCTGTGCGCTTTGTTTTGATTCTGGTTTAAATTGAAATTAATTCAATAGAAATAATTAATTATTTTGGTAGGTATTATCATGATCGCTGATTTCATTTTCTATAGTATGTGTAATTAGTTTATGTTTGCTTAAATACCCAATTGCAGTTGTAGTACGCACTCTGTATACATCATACGCTGTTAAATAGGTAGGCCTAGCGTTGTACCGCGATCCTATCGATAAATACCTGATAGTGCAATATTAAACCAATCCATTCTGTGTGATACTGTAATGCTCATTTCTAGTGCACAACAGGAGGAAAACTAAAATGGTGCTTTTAAATAGGATGTACGTTACTATCATGTATTATCATGCTGTACGTCAAATGAAAGATAGATATATGTAAGAATTATGTCTTACATCGTGTCTTGCGGTAAACAAAATGAATAAAACATAATAGTATGTCAAAAGATATGGGTATTTGTCAGGATATTAGGATATCGTCAGAATAGTTGGATTTGTGGATTTTATTTTGCATAGCGCCTGTAGAAGTGGTGGTTAGGGTTAGGGTTAGGTTAGGGTTAGGGTATGGGTTAGGGTTGGGGTTAGGGTTAGGTTTAGGGTTAGAGTTAGGTGTCGAATCACGAGGTGATTGTTGAGCACGGGCACAATTCGTTGATGGGA
Organism: Bimastos eiseni; assembly: GCA_959347315.1. Lineage (NCBI taxonomy): Eukaryota > Metazoa > Annelida > Clitellata > Crassiclitellata > Lumbricidae > Bimastos > Bimastos eiseni. The sequence goes on along the minus strand of OY365813.1, from coordinate 25,295 downwards.
GAATCACAGAAGACGGGTGAGGTCTGATGATGTTATGATGACGGTGGTGGTGGATGTGATCATGGCGGTAATGGTGGTGGTGGTGATGATGATGATGCTGATGATGGTGATGCATGAGGTGATGATGATGCTGAGGTGATGATGATGATGGTGAGGATGATGCTGGCGAAGGTGATGATGATGATGACGACGATGAGGTGCTGATGCTGCTGAGGATGATGATGGTGAGGAGGAGTAGGAGTGTTTTATTGTAGCCTTGTGATGTTCGGTTGTCTGTTGGTGCGTTGTTGTGGCTAGTTCCGGTGTTGTCTGGTGGTGTATTCTGGTGGTTGGTTGATTCGGTGAGGCTGGTAGGTCATCAGTTCTTGCTGCCATTGTTGTTGTGGATCCAGGAGGCGGTATTGCAGAAAGGATGGTTGGTACCTGAAAAGAGCCATTTCTAATGCAGCAACAGTGACTATTGGCATAATTGTAATATTTGTTTAGTGAGTGGTTGTTTGAGTTGAAGTGGTTTGCTTATGGGTTATTATGCTTATTTGCTATATTGTGGATGTGTTCTAATACGCCTTCTACTACTTTGCCTTGTGTATGGTCTATATATTGTTTGTTGCAGGCGCTACAAGTTATTAGGTAGATTGTGTTAGTGCTTTGGCAGTCTAGTTGCTTGATTATGGTGTATTTGCTGCGTGTGTATGTTCTTGAGTATGTTTTGGAAACCGTTATGTATGGGCATGACTGATGTGGTGTGTTACATTTGTTTGAACCTATGTTAGTATTTTGCATGGGTTTTATAGGCTCAGTTTTACGTGGGGCTAGTAATTCTTCTAGGTTCCTATTTCTAGAGTAGGCTGGTATTATACAGTAATGCTGTAGTGTATTATCTTGCATGAGGAGTTTCTTCCATTCATGAAATATGCGCATAGATAGTGGGTTGTATGGGATGACTACTGGGAGGAGATTGTTATTAGTGTTTTTAGTTTTAAGATTCCTTTCCCGTCTGGTCCATATGTTATTTTTAGTTTCTTTTAGTAGTCGTTTGCTATATCCCCTGTGTATTAGACTGTCAAATAGTGTTTTACATGAGTAATCGAAGTCCGTTTTAAATGAAGATAATCTCTTAAATATTACAATTTGGCAGTGCTTTTTTTGTAGAAAAAAAGGTGCCGGAACTCATCTGTATTTGTCTTTATATCAAATATATGTCAAAAAATGACGCAGAAATTAGCTACCAAATTATAAAATAAATTTTATAGGACACAAACTATAAAACTATAAACTCGCTTTTTTAATAAATCCCAGAGTTTTTTTCCAATTTTCGTCAGACAAATCATCTCGACTCCTTTCCTTGCTATTAGTGTCTACAGCTGAATATCTTCCCCGAAGTAACCACAAATCAACATACTTTGAAGGATCGAAGCGTGTGAGTAGTGGTCCCGCTAATCTGATGAATAACAGCGATGAAATTGTTTTGGTCATCAATGAAGCTCTTGTTGGAGTGATGATCAGATTCATCTGTGAAAATCCTCGTTCGCATTCACGTGAAGAAATGGGGATAGTATGTAGAGCGTGTACCAAATGAAGTAGTGTTTCAGGACATGTTTTTTCTACAAGGTATTCACGGAATCCACGAATCATTTCTCTTTCATTTAATTGTAGTCTTATTGACAAGTTTCTTATTTCAGTTTCTCCAAATGTCAGCTGAGCGTTAATGTTTTCTGGCCAATGTTTTTGGTCTAAGATGCGAGCCCACTGAGCTAATTCAACGTCTTCGTCAGCAAGCAACCTTTTCTCAATTGACTCTTTTAGTTTTATATAAAAGGCATTCGGATCAATAGCAGGATCATTTTTTCAATCTTTCTTGTGAAGTAAAACTCCATTAAAGCGGAGATTCTGTGCAGCAGCTGAAGCACATTTGTAATAGGGACCAACATTTTGTCTTCTTTCTTCGAATACTTGTACAACTGCTTTTATTTTTTTATTTGCCTTGTACAGATCCATGTTGCGCTCTTGGAGGTCCAAACTCAACTCTGATAATTCTTGGAGAGCATCACACATCAATCCTAGATCCATTAAAAACTCTGTAGATGTAATTTTCTTTTTTAAACCTTCATAAGTGCATTCATCATTTTTGTCCCTTGTAGGATCAACCATCGCTTCTTCAAAATGCTTCATCAGCGCTTCATAATTTTGCCATACTGCAAAAACTGAACGGAAACTAGATCACACCCATCGTGTATTTAAAATTCGACCAATTTCAGCAGCTCAACATCAAGTAATTCCGCACATGAATGTAACTCTCTGCTATTTATTGGGGAAGCATGATACACGACGTAAAGCTTATCAAGAAATGATTTAAATCTATTGATTCCTGAAATCTCCTTAACAGTATCGCCTACTGATAATTCCAGTCTATGATTAGCACAATGCCAAACTATCACAGAAGGAAATTTTTCAGTGAGCAATTTCTTAACGCCACCTTTGCATCCTAACATCACTGCTGCGCCATCACGTGCTAAAGAAACTAAATAATTCTTCAAGTATTCTTCTGTCATCCCATAAGAATGAAGACATTCGAGTAAAGCATCAAATACTCCTTTAGCCGTAACGCTTTCAAGTTCCACTAAATCCAAAAATAAATTGATTGGTGAATTCATTCCACTGTCTTCTACACGGCTTCGAATGTACACTATCAGTGTCGATTTTTGGCTTATAGTGGTTGACTCGTCAATCATTACTGAAATCTTACTCTTTGATTTCACGACTTCTGCAATCATCTTTTTCCTCATTTCGTTACTTATATGATTGACAATATTAATGCGTGCGTTTGTAGAATGAAGAATGCGACTCATTTCAACTCCGTTCATTTCTTGTAGATCAATTTCCATTTCAAAGTTATTAAAGGATTGATTTCCTTTTGCAACTTTATATGCAGTTCGAAAAATGTTTGCAGTTACAATTTTCTCACGCGTTAAAGACTTTAAAATAATGTTCTCAAGAGTCTCCTATGTCCAGCAGATTCTTTGTGATCAAAAATTTTCTTTCGCAGCGACCTCAGCTGTGCTTTCTATCTTCGCCATAATAAGATATTTCATTATTCGTCCATTCTTTAGATATTTTCATTCCCATCTTGGCTTCTACGTCATGTGTTCCCACTTTTCGGCAGGTAGTGCAGCCAAGCTTCTTTTCTTGAAAGCAGAGCCACTCGTTTTTGGCAAAAAAATCTGTTTTTTCATCTAATGTCCAGCAACTTGGCCAGTCGTCATTGGTGTAATCGTCTGCAGAAGGTACATCCGACGTCGTAATTTTCATTTCTTCTGTTTCTTCCGTACTTGATCTGATTTTTTTCTTTACCGGAGAGCCAGCCGAGAAGAAGCTGGTGATTTTTTTCATTTTCAAATTTGGGTTAATCTGTTCAATTAATATTTAAATTAATTTACAACGCCGATAACAGGAAACAATTATAAATAATGACGTCATATTTACTCTGAGCGCGTTTTATATAATACCACAGAGGAAGCACAGAGTTCGCTGGCATAGGCATACATTAGATAGTTCAGCCAGCGGAAGTTTACTGGGCGCCATCTGTAATTGATATATTTGCATATCTTTTATAATACTGTAACCGTGATTATTATGAACTTTACAATACAATAGATAGCCTTGGACAATATATATAGAGATCATTATTATACATTAGGTTTAGCTGAACATTCACTAATTCTGACAATATAGGTTCTGTCAGTCACTCGTCTAGGCTCTAGCAGTTGCAGTCAGCCCTCATTGCTAGAGTGGTCAGTAGTTGATCCTTGAGTGGTCAGTAACTAGCCAATCAAAGTAGTCTGATCTAGGATAGGCCAGTTTCCTCTTTGGCTGAGGAAAGTCTCTTATAAGCTACAGCTCTGTAGGAACTTTGCAGTCTGACTTCCGAAATTATCAGGTAACTTAGTACGTCAGGTCTGTCTATTATAGTATATATAATTTATTAATAACTTTACTTCACGTTCAACCTTTAGCATCTCGCATCATAATCACCTTGCGAGTATTTATATCATTCTGTATTTAAGCAACCATATTTATGTTATACATTATTCTGTTCCTTGTTTAATAAAGATAAGTTGTATTCTAACTGTCTCTTCATGTGTAGCTAGTCTCCCCTGACATAATCTAATTCATTAAGCATCTAATATAATAGTAGAGCTAGTTTTAGTAGAACCCTCAGCGTTCTTACAATACGACAAAAAACACAAAAAATGTAACTTTTGCAATTATATTTTAAATCATAACGAAAAAAAGGGTTAGGGAACCCCTTCCGGCGCGTTCCGTCAGAAAAAAAGCACTGCAATTTGGGATTTCAGAATGCCAGTGAATGTGTGTTTGGGAAGGAATGATGAGCTGTGCAGTAATTGGTGCGTGTCTGTCTGTTTAAAATAAACCCTCGTCTGCACTGTAGTCTTGTCCTGGTCTGTGTATTTAAAGATCGTTGTGTCAAGGAAGTTAATTTCAGTGTCATTGTATGTTAATGTTACTGTAATGTCAGGGATTAAAGAATTTAGAAATTCCTCATATTGTTTTAGCTCCTCAACAGTCCCGGGCCATATGAAGAAGATATCGTCGAGAAACCGGAAGAAGTCAAGTGGATGAATGTGGAAGGCGTCCATTGCTTTGTGGTCAAATTCTACCCGGTACATGTTTGCTAAGTTAGGTGCAAAGGTTTTGCCCATAGCTGCCCCACAAATTTGTGGGAAGAGTTTGTTGCAGAAGGAAAACTCATTATTTTTCATTGCTATATCCAGGATTTCTAAGAGTTCAGCGTCTGGAATTTGGATTTTTACGAAAGAATTCTTTTACAGTAGCGATAGTTCTATCTATGTTCATATCACAGGATAAGGGTTAGGGTTAGGGTTAGGGGTTAGGGTTAGGGTTAGGTGTCGAATCACGAGGTGATTGTTGAGCACGGGCTACGGTTAGGGTTAGGGTTAGGGTTAGGGTTAGTGTCAATGTCGCTTGTGCATGTGAGGCACGGGCACAATCCTCCCCCACCCACTTCTCCGATAGGTTGTGTGTCTTCCATTGTTTTCATGTGTTCCGTTTCCTACCAGAAAAACTCAAACACACATCCACGCGCAGTTAATTCTTATGGCATAACAAGAAGTGTTTTTGTGGAGAGGATACATGTGTATATCTACACACAAACACACCCATACATATAGGCACACCTGCACACATACACATACTTATCCATGCAAATACATGCATACATGCACATATACACATGCTTACATGCATACATACATACACCCATATACATATACATACCTATATGTACATACATACACTCACACATACACACACACACATACATATATATACATACACACCTATATACATATGCATACATACATACATACACATACATACACATATACGTACACATACATAAATACACACCTGCACATGCACATACATACATATACGTACCCACATGTATACCCCATACCTGCATATTTGTCTATACACCCTCATATGCAACTATACATATATCCATACACGTACATACCTATATAGATACATCCATGCACCCACATGTATAGGGCAGTATTATGTCGTGTTAGTTAGCGTTTTTTGGATTGTGTTTTTGGATTTTATATTATCAGCTAGGGTCCGTATTAGTTTTTTAAGTGTAGGTGTATAGAGGTGATTCTTAGCATGATACTATCGATAGTATTAGGTCTAGGGTAGGTATATAGAAGCTTTCATGCTATACTATCGATTAGGATTGTTTGTTTTTACGTGATTCTGATGTTAGAAGAAGTTAGTCGATGACGTAGGCTTTTATGTTTAGTAAAGGCTGAGATGGTGCGGAAGTCCGTTAGGGTTAGAGGTTGGGTTAGGGTTAGGGGTAAGGTTAAAGTTAGTGTCAATATCGGGTTAGGGTTAGGGTTAGGGTTTAGGGTTAGGGTAGGGTTAGGGTTAGGGTTAGGGTTTGGGGTTAGGGTTAGGGTTAGATTGAAAAAAAATAATAACGATACGATATTATTTGTTGAACACTGGTACAAGTTGTTCTTCATATCATCTGGCGCAGGTTGATTCCGTTGGGCTGGCAGGTCATCAGGATTCGACGCCAGCAGGATGCCATGAGTCTCAGTTTGTCGTCGAGTCTGGTGGGATGGTTCCTGAAAGTAGACAGCTCACCGGCAGTAACTTCTTCTATTGGCGTTATTGACAGATTATTTATTGAGTGATCGGGTAGGTTGAAATGGTTACCTATAGGTGTGTTTGTGTGATTTAGAATTTCAGATGTGTAATCAATAAGTGTTTCTGATATTTTTATGCGGGTGCTATTGACATATTGTTTGTTACACAGGTTGCATGTAATGACAAAAACTACATTTTTGCTATTACAATCCAGTGTTTTAGTTATTTTGTGTTGTCTGCGTGTATATGTGCTTGTGAATTCTTTGGTGACGTTTATGTGTTTGCAGGCGTTGCACGAGTTTGAGTTGCATTTTTTAGAACCCCCCTGTTTGTTAATATTATTGGTAGTGTTTTTAGTTTTCGGAGGTGCCAAGAGTTCGCCTAAATTCCTATTCCTCGAAAATGCTGCTATGACCCGATGGTTGTTAGAGTTTTGTTGCTGTTGTAATAGTTTTTTCCATTCGTGTACTAGTCTTATTGAGAGCGGATTGTAAGGTATTATGATTGGTAGTATTTGTTTGTTAGTAGGTGCGTTTCTTAGTTCATATTCAGCCCATATGTTTCGTTTACTTTGTCTAAGTAGTCTGTGATTATATCCTCGTTGTTTGAGACTGTGAAAGAGTATTTGGCAGGAGTTGTCGTAGTCTATTTTAAATGAAGATAACCTTTTAAACCTTAGTAGTTGTGATTTAAGAATGCCCGTAAATGTGTGTTTTGGGTGAAATGATGAATGGTGCAGCAGCTGGTGTGTGTCTGTTTCCTTAAAGTATACCTTAGTTTGTAATGTTGTCATACCGTTTTCTGTATGTTTGAATATTGTCGTATCTAAGAAGTTGATTTCCATGTTGTGGTGTGTAAGAGTGATTGTAATGTCTGGTATTATTGAGTTAAGGAAGTTTTCATATTGTTTTAGTTCTTCTATTGTACCGGGCCAGATGAAAAAAATGTCATCGAGAAATCTAAAGAAGTCAATGGGTTTTATGTAAAAATCGGTGCAGGCTTGTCTGTCAAATTCTATTAAGTAAATGTTGGCCAGATTAGGAGCGAATGATTTACCCATAGCTGTCCCGAATATCTGTAAGAAGAAGTTGTGGCAGAAAGAGAAGTCATTGTTTTTCATTGCAATTTCAAGTAGTTCCAATAGCTCGTCGTCAGGTCGTTTATGATCAGGATACTTGGAGAAGAAGTCCTTGACATTATTGAGGGTGCGGTCAATATTCATGTTTGTGTACAGAGAAGTTATGTCACCTGTTACTAGTATGTGTTGGGCGTTAATTTTGCGGTTTCTAATTTTTCTAACGAAGTCATATGTATCTTTAATGTATGATGGGTGTTTGTTTGCAAGAGGTTTTAGGAATGAGTCTATGTAATCGCTAATCCTACGTGATTCGGTGCCACAATCACCTACTATGGGGCGTCCTTCTGGCATGTCTGGGAGTGTCCATTTGTTTATGGGTTTATGTATTTTTGGAAGAAGGTAGAATTTTCTGTCGTTATCTGTACTTTTAGCGCTAAGATAGTCATATTGCCTAGTGTTAATGTAGTTTTTTTCAAGGAGGTTATCTAGAATGTCATTAATTTTCTGTATGGTTTGCTCTTTAAGAGGCACTTTTATCGGATTATAATACTTGGTATTTTTTAGTTGTCTATCTACTTCTGTAATGTAAGAGGTTTTGTTTAGTACACAAACCATGCCGCCCTTATCTGCAGGTTTTATCAGTATGTTTTCATTGTTACGTAGCTTAGTTATGCATTGTTTTTGTGTGCGAGTTATGTTTTCATGTTTATTTTTAAAATAATATGCATTATTCCTTATTGGGTATTCGTGCAGAATAATTTCTGTAGTTTCCTGTATCTGGGTGATTAGTTGTTCAGCTGCTAATGATAAATCTTCGTCTTCAGGTGCCCAGGTGCTCGGGTCCATAAATTGTTTGTCAATTTTATTATGTGTCTGGTTGTCATCGCCAAAGTAATCTCTTAGTTTAATAAGTCTAATTAACCTGTGTTGTGCTTTTTCTACCTGTGTGATATGCATTTTGTTGACTGTGGGTATGAATGAGAGTCCCAGGTCCAGTAAGTTAGTTTCCACTGTATTAAGTGTATATTTCGATAAGTTAAGTGTGTAGTTTGTACGTGCAAATGTTGGCTTAGGGTTAGGGTTAGGGTTAGGGTTAGTATTAGGGTTAGTATAGTCAATAGGGTTTTGTTTTAGTGCCCTAGATTTTGGTGTATTCTTGAATGCGTCTTTGTGTTGAGTTGAGTGTATTAGTTTTTTGCGTGTTGTGTTATGTTTTGTAGAATGCGGAGTTGTGTATCCCTAGTGTAGTGTACCTGATCAGGATGTGTGAAGATGTCATGACTAGCCAAAGGTTTAACGAAGCTAAGAGGGTAAGACTTACGTAACTTAGTGTTAATGCGTGTAAGATTATCAGTCCAAGGCTGTGAGAAGGTTGGATTGATGGATACACCCACCACGGTAAGAGGTTCCACAGACTTAGTAGAGCAGGCCTCCAAGAGTAAGTTCATTGCAGGAAGTGTACGAGTAGAAAAGTCGTCGCTCTTGTGGTTGATGCCCATGGCTACGACTAGTCGTTGGATCTGGCCCGTAGGCAGTCCCTTAGCAAGATCAAGAGTATTATGAAAGTTAGCCCCAGAGAAAGATTCTACCTGAAAGCCAGAGGGGATATCAGTACTGACCAAGTGCTTGAAGTTAGAGTCAGCAATGATAAGGCATTGAGTGTTTGGTTTTATTTGAATCGACCAAGAAGATTTGTCATGCGGACTGTGTTTATGAATGTATCCAGTGGTTGTGTTGGTGGTGTTAGTTTCGGAGGTTAAGGCGGGAGGAGGAGGAGGAAGCGGAGGAGAAGAAGAGGTAGGAGAGGTAAGTGAGACAACAGATGTAGAAGGTGCAAAGGATACCCGGGTTTTGGGTGATATGGTTTGTTTCTTGTGTATTGCAGTGTCAGACAGGCGGAGACGGGTTTTCCTAACAGGAGAGGGCGAGTCTGGAAGGGCGTCCTCATCATCTTCTTCTTCTTCCTGCCCTTCCATCTCAAGGACCGAGAAGGGGTTGTGTGTATGTGTGTGCGTGGGTGGTGTCCGCTTAAGGCATGGTTTTTTGGCTGGGTTAGGTGGCAAACTGAAACCCTCATGCTCAGGATCGGTAGGATCAATGGGTATGATCCTACCATGCGTGGTCCCGACTACCTTAGCCTCACTTACGACCAGTCGTTTTAGATCTGGTTCAGTAACCTTACTACCTAGCCTATTCTTGAGCTGTCTAGTGACCACATCGACAGCACGTTCCCTATCTAGTGGATTAGATTGCTTGAGGATAGTCAAGTTGAGATCAAGGCGTTGAGTGAGGTGAGACTGTACTCGTTTCTGGACCTCAGCGCCCGCTCGTGAGAAGATGTCAGCGATGGCGCGCGTGGTTTCCTCCGAGGGGTGGACAGGACGGATGTTGCTGGCCACGTGTTGCATGTTCCTAGCGATCGCTGCGGGGAGTGTGACCCAGTTGTCAGCATGTCTCCGGATTTGGACCGCGCGGTTAAGTGACTTGCAGATCTGATGGAAGTCCGGGTTGGAGGATTGCGGAGCAGGAACGGTGGGATTCACAGTGTGTCGTGCAGTTGATGGTCCTGGGCGTGTCAAGTTTGGGGTCGGTCGAGACGAGGGAGGTCCTTTAACGCGGTTAGAGTTAGAGTTACGGAAGAATTCTTTTACAGTAGTGATGGTTCTATCTACGTTCATATCTCTATATAATGCTGTGACATCACCTGTGACTAAGATATAGTGTGGTTTTATTGTAGTGTCTCTGATTCTGTTTATGAAGTCATAGGCGTCCTTAATGTATGATGGATGTTTGCTGGCCAGGGCCTAGGGTCAGGGTCAGGGTTAGGTGTCGAATCACGAGGTGATTGTTGAGCACGGGCACAGTTCGTTGATGGGAGAATCACAGATGGCGGGTGAGGTCTGATGATGCATATGATAATGGTGCTGGTGGATGTGATCATGGCGGTAATGGTTGGGGTGGTGGTGATGATGAGGATGATGATGGTGAGGATGATGATGACGACGATGCAGTGCCGATGCTGCTAGTTTGATGAGGACGAATAGAAGGCCTATTAGAACACATCCACAATATAACAAATAAGCGTAATAACCCACAGAAGGCCTACCTATTATATTACTGTTGGCCTGAAAAGAGCCATTTCTAATGCAGCAACAGTGACTGTTGGCATAACTGAAACATTTTCTAGTGAGTGGTTGTTTGAGTTGAAGTGGTTTGCTAGTGGGTTATTCTGCTCATTCGTTATATTGTGGATGTGTTCTAATAGGCCTTCTACTACCTTGCCTTGTGTGTGGTCTATGTATTGTTCGTTGCAGGCGCTACAAGTTATTAGGTAGATTGTGTTAGTGCCTTGGCAGCCTAGTCGCTTGATTATGGTGTACTTGCGGCGTGTGTATGTGCTTGAGTATGTCTTGGAGACTGTTATGTATGGGCATGATTGTGTGCATGAAGGTGTGTTACATTTGTTTGAACCTATGTTAGTATTTTGCGTGAGTTTTATAGGCTTATTTTTACGTGGAGCTTTTAGGTCCCTATTTCTAGAGTAGGCTGGTATTATGCGGTAATGCTGCAGTGTATTATTATCTTGCATGAGGATTTTCTTCCATTCATAAAATATGCGCATAGATAGTGGGTTGTACGGAATGACTACTGGGAGGGAGGAGATTGTTATCGGTGTTCTTAGTTTTAGGACTCTTTTCACGTCTAGTCCATGTGTTAGTCTTAGTTTCCCTTAGTAGTCGTTTGCTATATATCCTCTATGTAACGGACTGTCAAATAGTGTCTTACATGAGTAATCGAAGTCCGTTCTAAATTAAATGAAGATAATCTCTTAAATCTTAAAATTTGGGATTTCAGAATGCCAGTGAATGTGTGTTTGGGATGGAATGATGAGCTGTGCAGTAATTGGTGCGTGTCTGTCTGTTTAAAATAAACTCTCGTCTGCAGTGTAGTCCTGTCCTGGTCTGTGTATCTAGAAGTCGTTGTGTCAAGGAAGTTAATTTCAGTGTCATTGTATGTTAAGGTTACTGTAATGTTAGGGATTAAAGAATTTAGAAATGCCTCATATTGTTTTAGCTCCTCGACAGTACCGGGCCATATGAAGGAGATATCGTCAAGAAACCGGAAGAAGTCAAGTGGGTGAATGTGGAAGGCCTCCATTTCTTTTTGGTCAAATTCTACCAGGTACATGTTTGCTAAGTTACGTGCAAAGGTTCTTCCCCCATAGCTGTCCCAAACATTTGTGGGAAGAGTTTGTTGCAGAAGGAGAAGTCATCAGTTTTCATTGCTATTTCCAGGAGTTCTAAGAGTTCAGCGTCTAGTCTGTTAGTTTTTGGATTTTTACGGAAGAATTCTTTTACAGTAGTGATGGTTCTATCTACGTTCATATCTGTATATAAGGCTGTGACATCACCTGTGACTAAGATATAATGTGGTTTTATTGTAGTGTCTCTGATTCTGTTTATGAAGTCAGAGGCGTCCTTAATGTATGATGGATGTTTGTTGGCCAGGGCCTAGGGTCAGGGTCAGGGTTAGGTGTCGAATCACGAGGTGATTGTTGAGGACGGGCACAGTTCGTTGATGGGAGAATCACAGATGGCGGGTGAGGTCTGATGATGCTTATGATAATGGTGCTGGTGGATGTGATCATGGCGGTAATGGTTGGGGTGGTAGTGGTGTGGTGGTGATGATGATGATGATGATGATGGTGAGGATGATGATGACGACGATGCAGTGCCGATGCTGCTGAGTTTGATGAGGACGAATAGAAGGCCTATTAGAACACATCCACAATATAACAAATAAGCGTAATAACCCACAGAAGGCCTACCTATTATATTACTGTTGGCCTGAATAGAGCCATTTCTAATGCAGCAACAGTGACTGTTGGCATAACTGTAACATTTTCTAGTGAGTGGTTGTTTGAGTTGAAGTGGTTTGCTAGTGGGTTATTATGCTGATTCGTTATATTGTGGATGTGTTCTAATAGGCCTTCTGCTACTTTGCCTTGTGTGTGGTCTATGTATTGTTCGTTGCAGGCGCTACAAGTTATTAGGTAGATTGTGTTAGTTCCTTGGCAGCCTAGTCGCTTGATTATGGTGTACTTGCGGCGTGTGTATGTGCTTGAGTATGTCTTGGAGACTGTTATGTATGGGCATGATTGTGTGCATGAAGGTGTGTTACATTTGTTTGAACCTATGTTAGTATTTTGCGTGGGTTTTATAGGCTTATTTTTACGTGGAGCTAGTAATTCTTTTAGGTTCCTATTTCTAGAGTGGGCTGGTATTATGCGGTAATGCTGCAGTGTATTATTATCTTGCATGAGGATTTTCTTCCATTCATAAAATATGCGCATAGATAGTGGGTTGTACGGAATGACTACTGGGAGGGAGGAGATCGTTATCGGTGTTCTTAGTTTTAGGACTCTTTTCACGTCTGGTCCATGTGTTAGTCTTAGTTTCTCTTAGTAGTCGTTTGCTATATCCTCTGTGTATCGGACTGTCAAATAGTGTCTTACATGAGTAGTCGAATACCGTTCTAAATTAAATGAAGATAATCTCTTAAATCTAAAAATTTGGGATTTCAGAATGCCAGTGAATGTGTGTTTGGGATGGAATGATGAGCTGTGCAGTAATTGGTGCGTGTCTGTCTGTTTAAAATAAACTCTCGTCTGCAGTGTAGTCCTGTCCTGGTCTGTGTATCTAGAAATCGTTGTGTCAAGGAAGTTAATTTCAGTGTCATTGTATGTTAAGGTTACTGTAATGTCAGGGATTAAAGAATTTAGAAATGCCTCATATTGTTTTAGCTCCTCGACAGTACCGGGCCATATGAAGGAGATATCGTCAAGAAACCGGAAGAAGTCAAGTGGGTGAATGTGGAAGGCCTCCATTGCTTTTTGGTCAAATTCTACCAGGTACATGTTTGCTAAGTTACGTGCAAAGGTTCTTCCCCCATAGCTGTCCCAAACATTTGTGGGAAGAGTTTGTTGCAGAAGGAGAAGTCATCAGTTTTCATTGCTATTTCCAGGAGTTCTAAGAGTTCAGCGTCTGGTCTGTTAGTTTTTGGATTTTTACGGAAGAATTCTTTTACAGTAGTGATGGTTCTATCTACGTTCATATCTGTATATAATGCTGTCACATCACCTGTGACTAAGATATAGTGTGGTTTTATTGTAGTGTCTCTGATTCTGTTTATGAAGTCATAGACGTCCTTAATGTATGATGGATGTTTGTTGGCCAGGGCCTAGGGTCAGGGTCAGAGGATTTTCTTCCATTCATAAAATTTGCGCATAGATAGTGGGTTTGACGGAATGACTACTGGGAGGGAGGAGATTGTTATCGGTGTTCTTAGTTTTAGGACTCTTTTCACGTCTGGTCCATGTGTTAGTCTTAGTTTCCCTTAGCAGTCGTTTGCTATATCCTCTGTGTATCGGACTGTCAAATAGTGTCTTACATGAGTAATCGAAGTCCGTTCTAAATTAAATGAAGATAATCTCTTAAATCTTAAAATTTGGGATTTCAGAATGCCAGTGAATGTGTGTTTGGGATGGAATGATGAGCTGTGCAGTAATTGGTGCGTGTCTGTCTGTTTAAAATAAACTCTCGTCTGCAGTGTAGTCCTGTCCTGGTCTGTGTATCTAGAAATCGTTGTGTCAAGGAAGTTAATTTCAGTGTCATTGTATGTTAAGGTTACTGTAATGTCAGGGATTAAAGAATTTAGAAATGCCTCATATTGTTTTAGCTCCTCGACAGTACCGGGCCATATGAAGGAGATATCGTCAAGAAACCGGAAGAAGTCAAGTGGGTGAATGTGGAAGGCCTCCATTTCTTTTTGGTCAAATTCTACCAGGTACATGTTTGCTAAGTTACGTGCAAAGGTTCTTCCCCCATAGCTGTCCCAAACATTTGTGGGAAGAGTTTGTTGCAGAAGGAGAAGTCATCAGTTTTCATTGCTATTTCCAGGAGTTCTAAGAGTTCAGCGTCTAGTCTGTTAGTTTTTGGATTTTTACGGAAGAATTCTTTTACAGTAGTGATGGTTCTATCTACGTTCATATCTGTATATAATGCTGTGACATCACCTGTGACTAAGATATAGTGTGGTTTTATTGTAGTATCTCTGATTCTGTTTATGAAGTCAGAGCCGTCCTTAATGTATGATGGATGTTTGTTGGCCAGGGCCTAGGGTCAGGGTCAGGGTTAGGTGTCGAATCACGAGGTGATTGTTGAGGACGGGCACAGTTCGTTGATGGGAGAATCACAGATGGCGGGTGAGGTCTGATGATGCTTATGATAATGGTGCTGGTGGATGTGATCATGGCGGAAATGGTTGGGGTGGTGGTGGTGATGATGATGATGATGATGATGGTGGGGATGATGATGACGACGATGCAGTGCCGATGCTGCTGAGTTTGATAAGGACGAATAGAAGGCCTATTAGAACACATCCACAATATAACAAATAAGCGTAATAACCCACAGAAGGCCTACCTATTATATTACTGTTGGCCTGAAAAGAGCCATTTCTAATGCAGCAACAGTGACTGTTGGCATAACTGTAACATTTTCTAGTGAGTGGTTGTTTGAGTTGAAGTGGTTTGCTAGTGGGTTATTATGCTGATTCGTTATATTGTGGATGTGTTCTAATAGGCCTTCTACTACTTTGCCTTGTGTGTGGTCTATGTATTGTTCGTTGCATGCGCTACAAGTTATTAGGTAGATTGTGTTAGTGCCTTGGCAGCCTAGTCGCTTGATTATGGTGTACTTGCGGCGTGTGTATGTGGTTGAGTATGTTTTGGAGACTGTTATGTATGGGCATAAAGTTGTGTTACATTTGTTTGAACCTATGTTAGTATTTTGCGTGGGTTTTATAGGCTTATTTTTACGTGGAGCTAGTAATTCTTTTAGGTTCCTATTTCTAGAGTGGGCTGGTATTATGCGGTAATGCTGCAGTGTATTATTATCTTGCATGAGGATTTTCTTCCATTCATAAAATATGCGCATAGATAGTGGGTTGTACGGAATGACTACTGGGAGGGAGGAGATCGTTATCGGTGTTCTTAGTTTTAGGACTCTTTTCACGTCTGGTCCATGTGTTAGTCTTAGTTTCTCTTAGTAGTCGTTTGCTATATCCTCTGTGTATCGGACTGTCAAATAGTGTCTTACATGAGTAGTCGAATACCGTTCTAAATTAAATGAAGATAATCTCTTAAATCTAAAAATTTGGGATTTCAGAATGCCAGTGAATGTGTGTTTGGGATGGAATGATGAGCTGTGCAGTAATTGGTGCGTGTCTGTCGGTTTAAAATAAACTCTCGTCTGCAGTGTAGTCCTGTCCTGGTCTGTGTATCTAGAAATCGTTGTGTCAAGGAAGTTAATTTCAGTGTCATTGTATGTTAAGGTTACTGTAATGTCAGGGATTAAAGAATTTAGAAATGCCTCATATTGTTTTAGCTCCTCGACAGTACCGGGCCATATGAAGGAGATATCGTCAAGAAACCGGAAGAAGTCAAGTGGGTGAATGTGGAAGGCCTCCATTGCTTTTTGGTCAAATTCTACCAGGTACATGTTTGCTAAGTTACGTGCAAAGGTTCTTCCGTCATAGCTGTCCCAAACATTTGTGGGAAGAGTTTGTTGCAGAAGGAGAAGTCATCAGTTTTCATTGCTATTTCCAGGAGTTCTAAGAGTTCAGCGTCTGGTCTGTTAGTTTTTGGATATTTACGGAAGAATTCTTTTACAGAAGTGATGGTTCTATCTACGTTCATATCTGTATATAATGCTGTGACATCACCTGTGACTAAGATATAGTGTGATTTTATTGTAGTGTCTCTGATTCTGTTCATGAGGTCATAGGCGTCCTTAATGTATGATGGATGTTTGTTGGCCAGGGCCTAGGGTCAGGGTCAGGGTTAGGTGTCGAATCACGAGGTGATTGTTGAGGACGGGCACAGTTCGTTGATGGGAGAATCACAGATGGCGGGTGAGGTCTGATGATGCATATGATAATGGTGCTGGTGGATGTGATCATGGCGGTAATGGTTGGGGTGGTGGTGATGATGATGAAGATGATGATGGTGAGGATGATGATGACGACGATGCAGTGCCGATGCTGCTGAGTTTGAAAAGGACGAATAGAAGGCCTATTAGAACACATCCACAATATAACAAATAAGCGTAATAACTTACAGATGGCCTACCTATTATATTACTGTTGGCCTGAAAAGAGCCATTTCTAATGCAGCAACAGTGACTGTTGGCATAACTGTAACATTTTCTAGTGAGTGGTTGTTTGAGTTGAAGTGGTTTGCTAGTGGGTTATTATGCTGATTCGTTATATTGTGGATGTGTTCTAATAGGCCTTCTACTACTATGCCTTGTGTGTGGTCTATGTATTGTTCGTTGCAGGCGCTACAAGTTATTAGGTAGATTGTGTTAGTGCCTTGGCAGCCTAGTCGCTTGATTTTGGTGTACTTGCGGCGTGTGTATGTGCTTGAGTATGTTTTGGAGACTGTTATGTATGAGCATGATTGTGTGCATGAAGGTGTGTTACATTTGTTTGAACCTATGTTAGTATTTTGCGTGGGTTTTATAGGCTTATTTTTACGTGGAGCTAGTAAATTTTTTAGGTTCCTATTTCTAGAGTGGGCTGGTATTATGCGGTAATGCTGCAGTGTATTATTATCTTGCATGAGGATTTTCTTCCATTCATAAAATATGCGCATAGATAGTGGGTTGTACGGAATGACTACTGGGAGGGAGGAGATTGTTATCGGTGTTCTTAGTTTTAGGACTCTTTTCACGTCTGGTCCATGTGTTAGTCTTAGTTTCTCTTAGTAGTCGTTTGCTATATCCTCTGTGTATCGGACTGTCAAATAGTGTCTTACATGAGTAGTCGAATACCGTTCTAAATTAAATGAAGATAATCTCTTAAATCTTAAAATTTGGAATTTCAGAATGCCAGTGAATGTGTGTTTGGGATGGAATGATGAGCTGTGCAGTAATTGGTGCGTGTCTGTCGGTTTAAAATAAACTCTCGTCTGCAGTGTAGTCCTGTCCTGGTCTGTGTATCTAGAAATCGTTGTGTCAAGGAAGTTAATTTCAGTGTCATTGTATGTTAAGGTTACTGTAATGTCAGGGATTAGGGTTAGGGTTAGGGTTAGGGTTAGGGTTAGGGTTAGGGTTAGGGTTAGGGTTAGGGTTAGGGTTAGGGTTAGGGTTAGGGTTAGGGTTAGGGTTAGGGTTAGGGTTAGGGTTAGGGTTAGGGTTAGGGTTAGGGTTAGGGTTAGGGTTAGGGTTAGGGTTAGGGTTAGGGTTAGGGTTAGGGTTAGGGTTAGGGTTAGGGTTAGGGTTAGGGTTAGGGTTAGGGTTAGGGTTAGGGTTAGGGTTAGGGTTAGGGTTAGGGTTAGGGTTAGGGTTAGGGTTAGGGTTAGGGTTAGGGTTAGGGTTAGGGTTAGGGTTAGGGTTAGGGTTAGGGTTAGGGTTAGGGTTAGGGTTAGGGTTAGGGTTAGGGTTAGGGTTAGGGTTAGGGT
>OY365812.1:41309021-41312700 GCA_959347315.1 Bimastos eiseni | reverse complement strand
AGGAGGAGGAGTGGCTGGGAGCAGCAGAGGTCTTCGTCCTCTGAGATTCAATCTCCAGAAACAGAACAATCACAGACAAATCATCATCTGAACTTTATCATCATACTCGCCGTCGTCATCATATCACCACCACCATCATCATCATCACTCTCGTCATTATTGATGGCATCAATGTCATAGCCATCATCATTGTCGTCATCATCATCATCGTCGTCGTCGTCATCGTCATCACTATCACCATCACCATCACCATCACCACCACCACCACCCACACCATCACCATCATCATCATCATCATCATCATCATCATCTGGTGATGATTGTTGGTGTACCTCGTTCGTCGCGTAGTGGGCAGAGGGCCTTTGCTGGAATGGCCTCTGCGATGTCCTTCGTGCGCAGGTCAACCGGAAGTAGAGTCCTGTGCATTCGTCCACATCCGGTCGACTTTCGCTCGCCACTGCTTCAGCGCCACTCCCACTTCCTGTTAAGAGCGGAAGAGAAATTACATCTCATACGACGTCATCCCATCTCAATGAAAGATCCTGCGCTGTTTAGAAGAATATTGGGAGGGAACTTTACTTGCGGAAAGAATCAATCATGGATTCATTGAAGGAATCAATGAACGAATGTTATATCCATCAGGGCATCAGCTTATTCACGTTTAGATGTCATATGACCAGGGACGGCGTTTATCTCCCCCCACATTTTCTACCCGTCTCATTGAGTGCCCCTCTCCCACTGTCAAACGAGATCGCCGTCTTGGCCGTCTTGCGAGGACTCTTGCTTCAAGTTGCGTTGAATTAATGAGAGAAGATCCCAGGTTGAATTCAGAATGGTCAGAGAATGAATGATTGAATGAATGATTGACAGGCTGCTTGCTTCATTGATTGATTGGCTGATTGACCGACCTGTAGCTCTTCGATGAGACGTAGGGCGTCGCTGTAGTCTGCTCCTGATTCGTGTCGTTCGTAGATTCTCTGTATTCGGTACAAATCCTCTTTCATCCATCTTTCGTTCTCAGAGAACTCCACGAAAAACTATGGTCAGATTGCAGTGCAATGATATACAAAGTGCAGCAGGGTGGCTGAAACAAATGGAATGGCGATGGAATGCAGGGGGGGCTGTATAATGAAGTGTAAAGTTATGTGAAGTTATTAAAGTTGATGGGTCAAATCACTTAAAACAACAGCAACGACAATAATAATAATAATAATAATAATAAATTAGGGAACGGTCAGAATGACTAAGAATGAGGTCGAGGTGAGAGAAAGCTTTCAACACTCTAGTCTATAGGATAATATCAAAGAACAGAATTAAAGCTAAACTACATAGACCAACTTTAATATGAAATTAACGGAGCCAGAACTATTTCCAATCAAGCGTCGTGCAATTTATTATGGTTCAATTTGTTCAAAGTAAAATAATCTAACTTTCGTGCATTTGATTTCCTTAAATTCAAGATTACTTGCTCGCCACTGCTATTTTCAGGAGGTGCCAGTTCCAAGCCTGGAAACAGCAGACGGGTGCCGTCAACGATAAGTTATTAAACACCGTAAACTTCTATAGAGTAAGCCTATAGGAAATCGATAGATGAGATGAGCTGTGCATGGTCTGCAATCAAGGTGATTAGATTAAATGAACGATAGTCTATATTAAAACGGTTGACCTCTTGACCTCGTGGTAATTGCTGCTGTTCTCTAAGTGAATACTCAGACACTTGGCTAAGCTTGTGATCCACTTCCAACTATTACGAATCGCACTTATGCAAATCTGTAGAACAAACAATAGACGGACAAATTAACGCAGGGACAAATAGACCGACAAATAGAGAGCGAGGTAGACAGAGAGGTAGACAGACGAACAGGAGACTGACTGATGAACCGAAACAACCAGACACAATGACAGCCAAAGATAGAGACAGATAAAGACAGACAAACCTAGAAACATAGCGATACAGAGGCAGAAATAAAGAGAGCAAGACAGATTTGACAGCATCAAATAAAATGAAGATGTGAATGAGAGGAAGAGAATACATCCGTAAAGAAAATTACTCTGTATTGGATAATTTAGATGATGGATTGCATTTGGTAAGACTTTGTGATTTTATTCACTGTCTTAATTTATTAATTAAGATTGCCTCATCATAATCCAGTCGTTAAGTTCCACTGCTAACCTACGGTTCAAATCCCTTGACAGCAGAATATATTTCTAGATGTCAGTCCCACGCATTCATGTTCCCAACTATGTGGTAATAAGTAGACTGGCCGTGAGAGGACCGGCTTCTCTTCACCTTCTTCATCTTCTCTTCTCTTCTCCTCTCCCTCTTCCTCCTCTTCTTCCCAGAGACGTAGCTAGGGTATTTTGCGCCCAAGGATAAACTATTGAATTGGCGCCCCTTTTCTAAAATGCACTACAAACCGCGGATAGGCCAATACTGGGTTAATTATAATAGGAATATTATAATTATACATAAATTAAAACTACAACTTAAGATTACTGCAGATATATAGTGTAGAAAGCTAAAATATTTAAATTTACAATTCTTAATTTTTTTCCACTGTGCCACACAAAATAATAATCATATTACCAGTAATGTTGTTATTTTTGTTGCATAGGTTAAAACAACCAAAACTATCAGATCTGTACATAGTTTATACTACATGTATGTCAGATAACGCTAAACTACAGACTTATTATTTTAAATCTTTTACATTTAAACCATACTCGTGATCGTGATCTCCAAACTTCTAAAGTGCCGCTTGAAAGCCAAGCGCAGGGCACCAGCTTATACACGAGCACCACATCGAATCAGAGGGGTTGTCCAAATGCTATTTAACTATTGGACGACGATACCTGAGTGACCGCATCAGATTTTGAAATGACACATATGTCACATGTTTTACTTCAGACTTTAAAGTATACACACGTTTCTAAATAATAAAAGTTAAAAAATTAAAAAAATATTCTTAGGGGGGGGTTGTCCTATTTAGGGGGGTTGTCAGGGGGCTTGTCAGAGGGTTTTTGTCAGAGGGTTTTGTCAGAGGGTTTTTGTCAGAGGGTTTTTGTCAGAGGGTTTTTGTCAGAGGGTTTTTGTCAGAGGGTTTTTGTCACAGGGGCGTTTTGCCACGACCCGTCCAAAGAATAGTCCGCGGAAGGCCAGAGTCCAGTTTCAAGAAGGTATGTAGCTGTTAAGGCAGGTGTCGTTATGGTCCAAGAGTGGCAAGTGGAATGCCAAGTAAGGAGTCTGGGTAAGAGTTCTTGAAAAGGTGAGACTTAGGTTTAGAATGGAAAGCCAGAGATGATGGGTAGGGAAGTTAGGGACAGCTTGGATGGCCTACTAAATAGTGTGAACAAATCTCAGAGTTTTCCAAACTCAGATTAGTAATTACTATACCAAATTTGTGTGTATTATAATGAGACCACATTCCACTTTAAGTACATGAAGGATAATAATAATATTGCACTTGAGCTGGCACCGATCAATATAATTTTTATAAGAAAATGATGTCTGGTTGACCTTAGGCTATAGATGTCATTTTTCATGAATATTATGTCGCCCCTCACGGGGCCTTAGTGATCACAGCCATTAATGCAGTCCGAGGGCGCCAAATCATGCTTGACGAGTGATGACCTGCTTATAATAAGGATATTTTGGGGTCCCAAAATCAAATCTTACTAA